>JACSZP010044440.1:4995-21418 GCA_016161895.1 Pinna nobilis | reverse complement strand
ATACAGAGTGCGAATTTCACTTTCACCATTTATATCATTATTTTATAAAGTTGAACATTTTATTCCTGATTCTTTCGTAGATTTATTCTCGGAACGACTACTTGTTTCTTTTAAATGTACAGGTAACACAGGTAATGCATTTGGTCACTACCCTTGGAAGGCCTCTTTCACGCCTACTTATCTAATTAGTATTTTTAATGAGTAGGCGTATCGGGAATAAACCAAAGTGACATGGAACCACTTTTGTTATAAAAAAGATCATGTAACTGTTATAAATATTTTGATACATATATCTAGAATAAAACATATTTGAAGTCGAAAACCACGCTCGTCTGCAATTATAATCAATAACCTATATTATAGTACTTCCACGTCTCTCTCCTGACGATGGCGCATGCCCAACTGTCGGGTATGGCGGGCGAGTCTTAGAAACGTAATCAACATCCACGTACATGTAAGATTTAGAGGCAGGGGGTAACACTTTATGATCTAATTCACATATAAAATACACGGTATTAAGATGGTTCATAATATCCTACCATACTTCTAACGTAAACAGTTATAAGAACGTGATATAGATTTTTAAAAGTGACCAAAACGTTGATAAGTAAAATTTAACACACGACTGAGAATCAATTTCCCTCATTTTATACAACCTTATGCAAAGGTGAACTATTATTAGAACCATGTAGACGGCAAAATGACGATAATTGGGTCATTAATCCTGTTCATTAGCTATTATGGCATTGTCTCTTGCACAAAAGTCATAGTGCTGATTAGATATTAACCTCAAAGATATATATGTAGAAAATACAGAACAAGTTTAACGAGAGTCGGTACGTGTTTGGTGATTATCAGATTAGCTCCAGAATAAAAGCTTAAATGGCGTCATTTTCACACATTCCATGCAAAAGAATGTTGGTCAATGTTCTGAATAAAGATAAATTCTTTCAATAGAGTTTAAGAAGTGTTGGTATACATTTATCTGTTTATGCTGGCAATTTACAATACCGAATTTCATTGTTTTTCTGTAATATAAATCCTATATATGGCGCTTTTCAACAAAATAAACTACAAGTACACAGTAACTGTTTAGACTATGCAGACAATTTTTGAAAGTCCTAAAAGTATTTGAATTTCGACATAATTATCACTCATAAAATCATCACCAATATCAAATTACATAATTTCTAATATTCACCGACCTCAGTATGAACTCATCATGGTCGTTTAAAGTGAGACGGGTGTAGTATTCTGAGAACATTTTTCTTTAAATTTTCAGAAATTTTCAATCAAAATGTAGATAAAGCATCAGAATCATTGAAGTTCTAAATTTATCACATCCGAATTCGAAAGTTGGGAATCTGTAGGTCTGTCGATAGATGGAGGGAAATACAAAGAGGGTGAAAGGCAAATATTAGGAGGTCTTATGTATGTAAGAAAATTTGAGGAAGGTACTTATTTATTTACCAGTACTTGAAACCAAAAGTGACACAGTTAGAGAGGTAATATTGATTCAATGTTCCTCCCTTTTTTATTTATTCAAAACTGTAAATAAAAAAAATAAACAAATCATAGCGCACCAAGGAAAAGAATACAGTTAAAAATTTAAAAAGTCGAACAATGAAAAGTGTTCAAATGAGATCATTTAAGAGATATAGTGTATTTGAGTATCAATTATCCAGAATCCTTCGCATTAAATCTCGTTCAAGATCATGAAAGACGTTAGATACTGCAGTTTCCTTGTTTTTCGGAAGTACTTAATTCCGATGATTTGTCGTTTTCTATCAAATCGGGAGAAATTAAAATCGAAACGCCAGTGAATTAAATTTGACCTTCTGGACCCGATTTCCTAAAAACCGTAACAAAACTTCGTCTAACTTTATAATCTTGGCCGATTAATTCATAATCTTAGATATGAGAATTGCGTATTATGACTCCATCGAGAACATAACTTAATTCAAATAAAAGTGAGGATTTAAAATCTGTGAGGGTGTTAATTCGCGAAATTGCGCGGGTTTTAATTCCTCATTTTTTATTAAGGAATCTACAGTACTGGTCCTGGAAAAAACCATTGGAACAAACATCCAATGATTTCCAGCTTTACCACTCCGTATTGACGCGTATAGGGCTTCGTGTACTCGATAACCTTAAGTACGGCACTTTGAATTGCATTACTCTAATGTATATGTGTTTTATTTGGTTTTGTTTAATCGCATTTCATTTGAATTGCCCAAACTACACACTTAATCCTAGAGTTATAGTACTTAATATGGAATGTTATTTGCTGAAACACATTAGCATCTCAAGATGTGCAACAATATTTGTATTGCGCTATATCCTTGAATCGCACAAAATTCGTTCAGCTTTTTTATACGAAATGCATAAGCTACTATCTAAAGGTTCTGAACAGCTCAGACACTTAAATTACAGGTAGTCAGTCATTGGTCATTGATTGTGTCGAGCCTTTTAGTATAATATCTTAAAGTCTTACGTATCCAACCCAGCACGGTCGGTCCGGAATCTGTTGTCGAACTTTTGACAATTATGCCTTAAGAGATTATCGTTGGGTATGATAAATTAAAACTGTTGTCCATTTATCTTTTTACTTGTTGAAAAATGTCTGTCAGTGCAGGGATACCATTCAATTTTTAGCAGTTTTCCCCACTTCAAAAAGATTCATCGTAAAGTAATGGCGGATAACCTCTTTAAATTAATTCCTGTTCAAACATTTAAAGAAATAGATACCTGTTTAATATTTCAGCATCCAGTTTAGAGGAGCAAAAATTTGCAATTGATTTGCTTGAATGGGAGTTCTATTTTTATAATTTTTATTATAACACTTGCTCAATAATCCAACCACGACACTAAGTTAAGGTAATTGAACAATGACATTATGACCTTTTTATCGATGGTATGATATACTAGATTATAAGTGTGGATATCACCGCATCAATACTACCTCTGGGGACAATAGAATACATGTATACGTTAATACAGGCGTGTCTCCCAATAAGTGGTCAGTCTTATTATTATCACTGTGACGTTAACCTAAACACCGCCATTGGTCAATTTTCTTTCATTTAAGCTCGATTTCGTAACTGCATTACGCTTAATATTTCAATTACGTATTACCAGTACATAAATGCAGCAAATCTGTTGTGGAAGAATCCATTTGATCGAACTGGAACGTCAACTCAAGCAAGTTTACCGCTTTGTCTACATCACTACACAGCATCTTGTTTTAACATAACTCCAATACAAATAAAGCTATAGTTCCAGAAAACCGCGACATGCGGCAGTGAGTTCCAATTAAGGATCTCTCTTTTTGCGGCTTCTCTTCTGGATATAATTGCTAGTGTAGGTTCAATCCCATAAACATGTGCATATATCATGTGCCTGTACATTGCCTATTCTTTTATAAGACGTGAGATAAAAAGCACACTTTAGCAATATCAAACACACAAAATAAATAAATAAATAAAGTTTTAATAAATAGATAAAAATAAATGATAAATAACTTAAATCAAAAGATCTAATATGTCAAATATACAATGATCATTGCTATCTCTTCGTTCAGTCTTTATGATTTCCATGAACGTTTACAAAATTTGATTCTGAGAACTTTCAGGTATTCAATCATTTCATCTGAGGAGAAATGCTTTATTCTCCATGAAAGTCAAATTCTGGTGAGGACATTTAGATGCTTAATGATAAAATAAGTTTTGCGACGTTTTCCTTCCATCTGCCTTAACTTCCGGATGACTATCAAACTTGAGTACAGAATTACTAAGGTTATATAGTTTAATCCAATAATGGAGAAACACTACCTATTGCATGTTTGAGCGATACAGTTCTGACATTATGGCTTCGGTCTTAAGAGATTTTGCAAAGCTAAGATCAGATGTAGATTTTGTTATATAACGGAAGTGAATCGTGATTGCTGATAACCGATCTGATTGGTTAGTTTTTTTTTACCAGCGAGAACAGGATATGCAAAGAGGAAGTACATGATAACTGTTTGTGTAGCTACTTAAAATAGATATCAGTAACAAGTTGACCAAACTATTTCAAATAAACGAAAATAAAACCAAAACAAACAAACCTCCAAAACCATAACCTGACCGAGTTTTTTGTTGTGAGTTTTTAGGGAATTCCCCACATCTAAAACAACGTCCGTTACATCACTGTGTCTAAGAATAGATTCAGTGTGTTTTGATTTTCACGTGTGATGTATATAGAATTTGTTTTAGGAATGAGCTGGTGTAAATTACTGTATCTTATTCAATCGATCACTGGACGTGTGTTTGACCAGTCAGTTACGATGTAAATCAAAACGACCATAGACAATCGATAGTTATCTGAGGGTACAAAAGAACGGGTCATTGAATATCAATTTCAGGATAATAGGATTCGAATTCTAAGAAATTTTAGTATTTAAGTCCGCACAAGGTTGAAGGTTGTTTCATCAATGGCTACATATCCTTGCTTGTCATTGGTATTGCGAGTGTTTTCAGTGGAACAGTTTCAGCGTTTGTAGTTTGTACTGACTTCGTTCAGACACTTGGTCGGATCCCGTTTGAGATTTGGAAATGTTCGTGGCGTAATTGAGATAATTATAACTTCCAATTTTATAGATGTGACATATTCCTGTTTAGTTTTTCATAGTTTTTCTAGCGTATGCAATGTTTGTTAAATTTCACATTTTGATAGAGTGGTTAGCGTGTTCAACTCTTGATCACGAGGGCCGGGGTTCGAGCCCAAGCAGCGTCGCGGTTGGCTGTCCCTGTCCCTTGGATGAGGCAGCATAAACCGAAGTCTCGTGTCACAGCATTTGTCGGCACGTTACACATCTCTCCCTGCTCTACGGCCGTAAGTGCCTAGCATGGGGAAAATTTGTCGCCCTTCACTGGCACACGGTGTCTCCTCCATATAAGTGAAAGATTCTTGAGTGGGACGTTAAACAAAAAAACACAAACCAACCAACATTTTGATAGAAACTGGGGTGCAACAGGTGATAGCTAAGGCATTTATCAGAGAGAACAACACCTGCACTTACGTATCGGAGATGCTTGACTGTCATTTCAGGTCATGATAACCACAAGCTTAAGATACCAGTGTACATACATGCAGGTGTTGGATTTTTGATATTGAAGGAAACCACTCGGGAAAAACGCTGACGCTGTATCAATGACAAGCATCTCCTGCAGGCAGGCACTCTAGTTCAACTTCACAAACGAAACAACGTTTTTTCAATCTTGAATGCCTACCATACCAACGGACAGAAGATTAATAAAAGATCACGTGTAAAGATGTTTCGGATCCACGGGAGCTTCTCTCAATATTTGTACTTATGATAAATAGTATGTTCATCATCCGTAGTTTTGACCCAAAGCGGTGCAGAATGACCCCGATCCGATTTATTCTTCTTGATCATTCAGATGTTTGAGACACAATTATGGAAGCATGGTTTTAGGTGTAGTTCATTGTATCAGAAACATATAACAAGTATCATAAATACTCTCACACGCTTTGTAGACATTATCTCGTTTTAACAATGCAATATTTAGTATAATTCGGTCATTAAGAGATATCTTTGTGTGTTATTGGTCATGCCAGTAATATCTGTCTTACAGCTAGAGATTTCATGATGTGTACGCCCTATGATTCAGTTGCTTCATTTGTGAATATTCTCTGTGTAATCTTTTACAGTTTTATGTCTTTTGTAGACAGACAGCTGAAATGAATCTTTGATAGTTGCTTTTTATCTGTTAAATTTGAGACATTTTGTCTTTTATTAAACGGAACTAAATGGCCAGACCTGTACATTTTCATTATTTCTGTTTGACCTTCGTGTGTGAAAAAAAAACTATGTTGTGTAGGCTAATATTGAAGCCCTCTATCTTCAATCTTCATTTGGTGACAATTCTATATAAATGAAAGATTCTTAATTTGGGCGTTCAACAAAAGCATGACAAAAGCAACAAAATCAAGTCATGTTAATCCCATTTGAAAAAAATATATATATTTACATGCATAAAATCAAAATCAATGGAAAACATTAATGTACCACGTGACACCTGATAACATTTGTGCAGGACTATTGTTTCTACATGTATTACTGATGGAATGACGCTAGAGGTCGCTATCTTGCGCAAACGTCATTTTAGCTGGAAGATTACGAAGAGTTACGTTCCCACACCATTGGAGATACTAGTACTACACAAATATTTTCGGTAATCACGTGGTACATGAATGTTTTCCAGTACAATAATGCACTTACAAGGATATCGAAATTAGAATCATTAAAACAAAAAATAATATTAAATTAATTATAAATAATGTTTCAATAGATAAAGCGGCATTATTTTTAAGTTAAACATTAATTATTTTAGCCCCCCAATTTTGAAAGTTTTTTGCAATATGTTTCTGTATACATCATTCAACACGTTTTCATTAAACCACGTAAACTGTAAGAAAAAACACTGTGTTATAACTATATCATTGTTTTGTTTAGCAATAATTGCGCTTTGGTGCGTAGATTTATTTATTTGCTATTGTCATTGTACTTTGGGTGCAGATTTAACAATAAAGGGGAGTCCAACAATTATATCTATATATCTGCATATCTGCAAAACCTTCACCTCAGATGATTAGAATTTGGTACTTAATAACAAATCATGTTTTCAAAAAATAATTAAGTTTTTAAACTAAATGGCCAATTACGATCAACTCCTATTTTCTTTTACACATAATTGCACATTGGAGGGCACTAGAGAAGCTATCCATGTGTAATCAAATGCATTCGGGGCATTATGTCTTTTATCTTTTAAATAGAGATCAGCATAGCGCGTGTTCAGTTCAGTGGATAGGATTTGTATATCCTTTCGTCACCTCTTTTGACATGACCTATATAATTACTGAAAGTTCCGAAAGTGTCATTTACGATCTTAAAGGTCACATACGGGCAGACCAGTCTGCTCTGACCGTATATGGAATTCATGTCACGGGGTTATGTGGGTACTTATTTCTTAGGTGAATGTCTACGAGGACAAGGAACAATGTTTCATATGAAATCCGTTCGAAAATTACATCAATATCATGCTGAAAACACTCATGAAAATAACCTAAAAACAATCAAGCAGGGTTTTCATATGAGCACTGCAATTGCATAAGAACAATGCGAATGAAATCATGCAATTATCATGCACCGTAGTTATAGTAATTTGTTTATTGTTAGTTGAATGGTGCGATGATGAAATTGGGAATTTTTATTGTCGCTTTGACAACACAGAGAAACTGATACATTATTTCTTTGATACATACATGCACACACGAAAATATGTCATGTGTCTATAACCCCTAAAATGACATAAAATGCGGGAAATGACTTTAAGATCGACATTTTCGAAACACTTATTTCCACATGAAATCCTATAAAAATCATGCGATATTCATGTGAATATATAAGAACGGATAATATCTATGCGAAAAGAGCTGGCATGTATTTTGCATGAGAATTGTGCATTTTATATGCATGGTATTCTCACGTTTTCGAATACAAACGATTTTCGCATGATGGCCATTAGAATAAGATAATGCTTGATAAATTTGCGCGACATTTCTCCCTTGATAAAACTAGAGGCATCTTATTTTCTAAATTAACCTAACAAATTTTTAGTCGATATTTTTGGAAAAAGTGTAATGGAAAGTATGTGGGATAATATTTTACTCGTAAAATAAGACCTCATGCCTGCTCAAGAATCGATTCAAAGAGTGATTGAGATTTAAAACTCATTATACATATATTAAGAGTTAGATGTGCGGTGTGTGTACATTTGATGTGTTCATTCTGTTTAATATGTAAATAACAAATTCATAGATTTTAATTTGTTTACCAAAAGAAAATTTATTGTCATTTATAGAAAAAAATCTTAAAATCCATATCGTCGTCCGTTCAATTAATTAAAATCATTTTTATTTCTTTTCTTGCAAACCATCATCGAGCTCCATAATATGTATCTTACATCAAACATTGTCTGTACCTCTTGAGAAAGCAAGGAATTGAATACAGAGCATTTCCTTCTCGAATGATACCCTTATCAAAATTGTATAAGCATTGATCATTTTCTACTTTCTTTTTCTTCCTGGTTTGTTACCTTAAACGTTTTATTCAAGAATATTTCACTCATATGAATATGTCATCAACTGCCGCTGAATGACTTCAAAGTTTGGCTTGAACTCGGCACTGAGGGGTTTGAACAGGGCATAGGGGACTAAACGTGTCGGTATATACTGTTACAGGGTCCTTGGAAGGATACGAAACGCTAGCATCCTCCACCAAACCAACGGCCTGATGGTCAACAGACGGGTGGTCTGTACGATGTCATGACGGCTTTCAAAACCCTTCTCATCAAATATGGCAGAGGGTGTAAGGAGTCTAGATGTGCAAACCTGATAAACTGGGTTGATTTCAAAATATTTCATAATTTCATACGCAACTTTATACTTTTAATTTTTTGTAAATATAAATATTTCATTCCTGTATGCTCATTTTTATATACAACGAATATTGGAAATGACAAACGAAACAAAAAGATTCATAAAGAAATGTACTGTTCGTTCGCCTTTTTGTCAGAACAAAGGGGGATAATTATCGTGACAGTGTATGCCCGTAAAATGTTAGTATAGCCTGTCTGTAGTGCCTGTCACTCTCAATTAAACTGACAGTTTAACTATGTTTCAACGTATATATCAATTACTGGAAACCTTGGTTTGTCAAATTCATACATACAGATCATAAGCAAATGTTATTTGACAAACCCGTCCATTCTACGGCACTGTTTTGTCTTCAAATGTCGCCGTCAGTGAATTTTTAAAAACGTATACTTTGTGGTTAAAGGGGTCGTGGGTAATACGTATATCGTATTGAAATTTGTGAATGAATTTATCAGGAAGATCTATCTTTTGGAAGATTGTTCTAGACTTCAAACACCTGTGTTGAGAAGGTATCAATGAACAACTGGTAGTCATCTAGAGTACAGGTGTTACAAGTGGAGTAAAATTAGTCAGGTTGTTTATATTAATATTGTTATTAACAGTGAGAACCCGCGGGATTACTGCACATGTGCTTTTGTGCTTGTAATCGCTCTGTAGATATGCCTTATCGGTCGATCAAGTTCATGAAAGGAATAGAATCAACATATAATTGATCACAACCCCAAATCCTTTGATCTCAGATATATCTTAACCTTGAACTATAACAGGAATAAGTATTACAAAATTTCAAATATTACATAGGAAGTATTTCATAGTCACTCAATGGGTATATCTGATAGAATTATCCTATTAGGTTACAAGAAGTCCAACTGAATCTGAAGCTTAATGAGACCAGGAAACGAGCGATAAATGAACATATAGTTGACAGATCTTACCGATAATTTAGTGTGAAAACAGGATAATGTTGCTTTCATGTTGCCTTTGAAAGTGGACATGCATTTGGAATGCATTTTTTATCATGTGAATTGTATAATACATGTACATGTATACGAAGGAATCAACGTGAATAGCGTATAAAATCAATCATAACGATAATCAGAATATTAAACCAAGGGCAATTGTAAATTAGAGTAACGCAGGATTTATGTCATTTGATGTAATGAAATGTAAAGTCATCTTTCCGTTAGTTCTGCGGTCGGTATAAAGGTCTTGGTTGCCGATATAACCTAGCTGTCATTGGACCGACGTGTTTCATACCCGTAATTAGGCCGTTCTTTACTCACTAATTTTGACTACGGTTTACTCCGTGTATCTGATTAAGATGTGACCGATAAACAAGGGATGTCTACCCCTCCTAGGCGCCTGATCTCACCTCTCATGCATTCAGAGATCGATCATCGTTCGTTACCTTTACATTTTCATCAGTACGCAAAATCACGAAGCTTATCTTACTTCTCGTTCGAATTTGGTTCGTTTCAAATCTAATAATTCGAAATTCCTTAATAGTTATATGTAACCTTCCGTGAGGACGGCTGACGTAAATTCCACATAGACGACGGTAGCCATGAAATGGCTAAAAAGAAAATTAATGAATAAATAAATTTACATATCCAAAGAAAAAGAAAGAAGATGAAATAAATTAAAAGAAGTATCAAGTGAGATTCGAAAATCCAAAACCAAACATATATGACAAGTAGACGAATAAAAGCGGTCTCAACGTGAAAAACAATTGCAAATCCCTAATGGGATGGGACCAGGTGTCCGAAAAGAGTCAGCGTAAACTGTTCGCTTATCACAACCGTCGTCACAAATGTTTCAAAGAAATCCTCCAAGTTCGGTAAAATGTCGGAATCTGTTGAAAAGGGAGTCACTTCAAATGATCGTCATCACCCGCATTTTCGCATTCATGTATTTTTTATACGCTAACTGGATTCTGTGACTTTCACTTGAAAGGTTTAGTTAATGAAAAATCCGAAAATATCATATTATCCATCATACTAACCTGTAGTTATGCAATTCTAGGTCTATCTCACAAATGATACAAAATATTACTTTGTCATTCAAGGTCCATGCCATTTGTACACGACTTAACCCTTTGTAATCGAATATTTGACTCATTTGTATGGAGAGGACCTGAGTTGTACCAAACAATGTGTGTCATTCAGAATTCGAAAAATGATTCGCGTGGTGACAAACCTGAGATACAGTATATCAAATAGTGTCAAAATAGTGAAATTGTATATGTGTCAATACACCAACACCCGGTTGTACCTAGCCTTAAAAAATGAAAACTTGCCAACACGGTCGACGTGGAGAGATCATATCGAAACCACCGGACTGTATCTCTGACTTAACACCAAAATAAGAAATGCTTTTGACAAAATAGATTTTAAGTACCTTTCTGGTAACTAAATATGCTGAAAAATAAGAAATGTTTTTGTCAAAATAAATTCTTACTACCTTTTTGATAACTTAATATACCAAAAAGCGAAAAGTAAGAATATGTATACTTGGATTGTTTATATGGGTTAAACAGTAAGGATATGATGGTGTTGTGTCGTTGTTAACCGTTCCGCTCTTCTATTTATATGGATAAGTCTACGACTGCCGTGAAGGGCCACGGATTTGGCCTTACTCAGCACTTACGGCAATTGAGCAATGGATGTTCATACACCTTTCAGGAAACGAGCCCTCGATTTTAACTACCTCATCGGACTGAAATGGTGTTTATAACACGGGGTTTCGTGTTATGTGTGTGGGATATATAGCATTATGTGTGTTACTAAAGTACCAGATGTTGAAATTTAGACGTACGGGAATATTATGGTCTGAACCAGATGAACCAGACTGCTTTACGACAATACTCTCTCTCTCATATATGACCAGTGTTATTATGCAAATTCGTCATTCGCCGTTGTTATACTTATGGCTATAATTGACAATACGAGAACCCCAATTCGATTCAGAATTACAATTGCATACATGTACTTTTATTATAAATTTATGATTAAAGCCGTAAAAGATTTTATTGATTTTTAAATATTGAAAGAGATGAGAAAAATTAACGTGAAATAAAAAAAAAACAAATTTCTATAGAATCTTTGTTTCGGATGAATTTAGGTGCAAAATGAGTTCAAGAATATATTCATAGAAATAAGCATATACGCGCGGTATTGATTAACGTGATTGTGTACGAGAATACAAGTTTACTTGCGCAAGTGATGGGAAAACGGACGATTTTCCTCGGTTCGTTCAAGCATTCTCTGTATACTTTGTATCCATAAGATTAACCAGACATAGCTAAAACTTTATTTGTAATCATTTAATTCAAAATTAAAATTCCAAAGTTACCGGAAAACATTAGATCGAAGCATGAGACTTAGCATAGAGATTTAATTGTTTTATTGTATTTGTTCAGTATTTCACATCGCACTTGACAATCTTTGAGTCACCTGGTGAACTAAACTTTGTCATATGCAGAGGAGACAGATCGGTAATATTGCATCCAGGTGTTGATTTAGGGTCTTCCGATAGTCATATGGGAATAAAATTGCCCATGATATTTTATACACAATTCTGACCCAAAGAAGCTTGGCATTTAAGACTTGTATCTTTGTTCGTTTGTACTTAAGACAACACTTTAATTTAGTGTTTCAATTGCACCGGAAATTCTCTACTTACCGCGTTGGAGTTTTTATGGACTCGGATATGACCTATCTATCAAAGTCTAAACTTTATTTTTATTTTACAACGATTAACAAACAAGTTATAAAAACTTATATTAATGTCTTTCGTTGGCCCTAATGTTGGCGAGCGGGGGCCCTTGCTGTAGGAGGGAAGCGGAGTACCCGGAGAAAACCACGTGTCACGACCACCATACCATCTCCAATACTACCTAAACAGATCCGAGGATCGAACCCGTTTCGCATTGATGAGAAACGAGTGTGTTAACCACTATCCGGATACCTGGTCCATCGTTAAGAGATATTTACTCTTCTCCGACACCCGATCTCGTCCTTGTTTGTCCATTGTACACCGAGGTTGTTATTTTTTTCTCTTGGATAGACGACTAACTCGGTGTCAGTCATTTAATACTGGGGCGGACGAGGAAATCATATGGTCAGTTTATCCACCACTCCTAATCCATACCCTTGTCTTTTACAGACATTTTGCAATGGTTTTTATGTTTTATTTGCCATTCTACTTTCGACATTTAAGAATCCTAGCTCTGCATATGCGTGTTCGTTTTCCTCGACGGAGGCGCTGGCCTATCCGTGGAGTGATACAGAATAAGGAGATCCCGTGTCACAATAAGTGTTGTCATATTAAAGACTCCCACTGCTTAATAATCAAAAGTGCCAAAACTTGAAGTTCGTCACTGGCATTCGTTTCGTTGATGTCTCGATATGAGTGAAGGATTTTTGATTTGGTAAACAACAATTTAGCATTCGGCATTTCTTTTTTTATGTTTATACCATAGGTATATTGAAATCTTGAAGTATTCTAAATACGACATACGCAATGAGAAATCTTAAACATGTCAGGCTTATCCTTGACGTGACCTCGGAATTTTTAGTCTCCTATCAGAGAAAGGAGAGCACTCAGTCCGCAGTAAAAAACCATTGACCCTTCAGTTATGATGCGAGTTGTCAGTGCGGCGGCCAAGATCAGACTGAGTTTTAGCAATACTACTTTCTGCACTGTAAAACAGTTAAACCCCCGGGACATTACCGAAATCTCAAGGAGATAAAATGTCAAAGAAAACAGTAATTTATATACATCGCCATTGTTGAGAAGCGACTTTACATTGATAATTTAAAAACGAGATATAAATCGTAATCTACTGCGAGAATAAATTTGAAGTAGAATTCAATTTTTCTTTAATAATTTCGATATCACCTGATATCCCGGTAATTCGCTCGCAGACTTTTCAAACAATTTAAATGTCAAATGCAGTCTCAACAGTAATGCCAGATGATCCCGTTAGTGTGACAGACAAGCTATTTCAGATGAACTTGGAGATTTTGTATGCGAAACTACAAGGATTACAGTATTAAAATATCGTTCTCCATTATTTTATAGGGTATTAAATCTCCCTATAGGTCCAAATTATATATCTACTGGTAAATGCCTGTTCCTTTCGGGGGCTGTAGTGGGTATTAGTTATGTCAACCAATGAAGCACATGTACTTTGTATTTTATCAATTCGTTCTTCTTGCTTTTGGGGATATTTATGTGTGTTTGCTCGTATCGTTTTAGTTTAAATCTCATATTGTTAGATTTCTTTCCAAGGGGCCGCCGTGGCCTAGTGGTTAGCGTGTTCGACTTCGAATTAGGAGGTCCGGGGTTCGAGCCCAAGCTATGGTACGGTTGGCCGTCCCTGTCTTTCGGACGACACAGTAAAAACCGAGGTCCCGTATCAAAGTAGATTTGTGATTCTACTGGTTGGACCGGTTGAACCGCATAAAAGGAATGACCCCCAGATTACTACATTTCATTTCGGAAAACAGATTTTCGAAAAATTAAAATTCAATTCGGTTTCATAGAAACCTATGAATCAGGTGTATTGTATTTGTCTTCATAACTTTTTCACTTGTACACTGTGTGACAATATTACAAATATTTATGGCCCCATGCCACGGATACCGACACTTTCGCTGTCACGACATTTTATCAATACACTAAACTATGAAGAGAATGTGGCTCTTCATTTTGCTATGGTCAAAGGTCAAGGTCAATTTAATGTTGCTTTAATTCATATCAAGATCCTCAAGTGTCCTTGTGACATCCCACGCTCGGTCAGTCATGATGTCAAAGTTCAAATGTCAGTCAGAGAGTGTCTGTCCTTATCTTTTAGGTATGTTTGTGGTCTCAATAATGACAGAACATTCCACGAATATCTGTTTATCATTTCTTGAAGGACGGCGAAAGCCTTGAATTCACGTGATATCTGTTTATTCCCTGTAAAATTATCCTGCCGAGAAATTGTTCACAATTATCTTAATATCAAGAGCTGTCAGTTTGTACAATTATACTAAATTACCAGCGAGGATGCGAAAATTAATTTCCATCTTTATTGTAACTAAGGTAATGCTAATTAAATCAATAAATACTCTTGTTTTGAAAGTCGCTCAATATATTTGGATTTAACTGAAAGTAAAGGTTTTGATTTTCGCCCTGTGTGGTCCGTCGGAGTTCTTGATTGCCGATTCGTGTACTCGTTTTATGCGGAGCCGGGTACCCTACGAAATATTTATTACCTGACAATATAATGGATATTGATTGCGACTTTGTAAAAACACTTCATATTGTTGGATGTTAGAACAAAACTGAAAGTCAAAACTGTCAAACGATTACCATGTCACGCGCTATATAGATTTCGGTTTCAAAGTAAGGAACATATTTCAATTTTTGCCATATTTTGCAACATTCTGTAAACTTGTAGTGTCATGGGTGTCTTTTGTGGTATAAGGAATATTTGAATTATGGTATGATTTTAAAGCTTAATAACTTTGACGTTTCTAAAGTCTTTTCCATAAACAACCTGACTACTCAAAGTTTTATTACGACTTCGATTAAGTGCTCAAATCTAGATTAATGTCTATGATTGCATAAACATAAGCTTTATTTTCTAAAATATCAATTAAAATTAAATGAGAAACTATCCAAAAATTGGATCTTTTTACACGTGGTCATTTGTTTACGTTGTATAAGACACTTAGAAATTGTTGATTATCAATTGTGCTTTTAAAAGCATTAATTTTATTGCTGAAAAGGGCACTTTACTTATATTTACTTGAAAGCCTTTTCTAAGACTGTCGAAATACAAGAATGAGGTCATGACCTAATTTTGTGACGTATCAAAACCAAAATAAAATTTTGATAAAATTTTCGTTCATGTTCTACCTTTATAATTCAAAATAGTCGTAAAGGTCGAATGAAAGTTTCTGTGTTAAAATTACAGAAAACTATGCATCTATCTATCGCTTATATTATGTAGTTTAAGCCATATGCATTAAGACAGCGGACCATCTGTTTGGCGGACTCTTTGCTAATGATATTATACTCGTAAATCTACTCGTGGCATTGACATATTTCACAGTAATGAATTTCTTCTGTTTGCCCAGAGTAAAGAGACATTTTTAGTTTCATTTAAGCTAAATTCTTAAATAACTTCACTACTCGTGTACGTTTGTCGTAGTGGCAGCTATTTCTCCGTTTCCTGACTGTCTTCCCGTCGGCTAACTTTACATGTTTTTATATGAACGTCCTTTAATTTTATCTAATACCTCCTATTTCAGTGACACTTTCGTCAGGTCGATATCACATAATAACGTCCTTGAGACAATTAAAATCTACCGCACTTATTGTTTTACATTAGGCTTCTGAGTCAGCTATTCCGTGTGTTCTAGTAATAAAGAGTCTAGCCACGGTGAAATACGTCTCGAGTTTCCTTGGCTTCAGTTGCATTAATACTAGGAATTAATTTTGAAGGGCTTCTTTACGCACGCCATTTTGTCTAGAGCATATACGTCATGAAATGTCCTTGATTGTATGGCTTGTTTCACCAGATCTAGGAAATTGTATTATACATTGGAACCCGTTTAAAAATAACAAAAAAGAAATAATTCTGAACGTGCACTTAAATCCCTGTCTAGAAATATGACGTGTTTTATGCAATTTCAAGAAACTATAAGGTTTCAATGCAAAATGAAATATACAAGATCCTTAAAATGAAACGATGGTGATACAATATAATTAATATTAGTTTGTCCAGTGAAGTACATATTTTTTTGGAAATCTCTACAAATGAGGTCTAGAGTGCAAATGACAATAAAAAATACTAACACTACTACAACTGCTACTACTACTACTACTACTACTACTACTTGTACCACTACTTCTGATAATAATGATAATAATA
>JACSZP010044421.1:0-15766 GCA_016161895.1 Pinna nobilis | reverse complement strand
TAAGAAAAATAGTAATGAAACGAATACAATAATCTGTTATTTTGGCATGACAAAAGGAAATGAACTTCATGTATTTTATGATGAAGATCAAATTTCATGTTATCTAAAATTATAAAACAATACATGTTCTCATAACTTCTATCAAATCTATCTTGCTCGCAAGAAAAGAGGAATTTGACAACAATTAAACTTATAAACTTAAACTATCAGCTTTACTGAATTCACTACAGCGAAGAATTTAGTTATTATATAGAGAAAAAAAATCGTAAGAAATGCAACATTGAATAATTATAATAGTCATGAGTGATGGTGATGATTATAGATGTTTGTAACCCCTTCAACCCTAAGAATCAAATAGTATGTCCCTTTTCTATTGTCTTAGACCAGTCTATTATGGTATATGGAGTTGAAAGGATTTACATGAATTTACGAAGCAACAGATCTTTCTAAAATCTAAAACAAAACAACACGACTCAAACAATATAACAAATACACAAAAATCACAATAATTTCTTTAAATATATGATTAAATACTTGTAGTAAAACAATCTAGTTAAAATGTGATCTTATTTGTATTTCTCTACAAATTATTGCATAAAGATATATTTTACATCCCAATCAAGAATATTTCACTCATATGGAGTTATATGGAGACGTCACCGTGTGCCGGTAAAGGGTGACAAATTTTGTCTATGCTGGGCACTGCTGGACGTAGGGCAGGGGGTTCTTTAACATGCCAACACCTACTGTGACACGGGGCATCGGTTTATACTGTCTCATCCGAAAGGCAGGGACGGCCAACCGTACTATGGCTTGGGCCGGAATCCTGGACCCTTCGATTCGAAGTCGAATATGTCAACCATTAGGCCACAGCGGACCCGTTAAACACTAGTGAAAAGGGGGAATTTTTAACGTAACAAAACGTACTATGGCTAGCTCTAAGGTAGTATGTTTACCTTAAGATCGTAATGTTGTGGGTTCGAGTCCGAACAGTGGCCGACTGTGTCTGTCCTTCGAATGAGAGAGTGAAGTACAGAGTCCCATGTCACAGTAGGTGTCGGCACGCCACAGTAGGTGTCGGCATGTCAAAGTAGGTGTCGGCATGTCAAAGTAGGTGTCGGCATGTCAAAGTAGGTGTCGGCATGTCAAAGTAGGTGTCGGCAAGTCATAGTAGGTGTCGGCATGTCAAAGTAGGTGTCGGCATGTCAAAGTAGGTGTCGGCATGTCACAGTAGGTGTCGGCACATTGAAAGACTCTTACTGATCAATAGTCGTGAATGCTGAGAATTGGCCAACTTTATGGCCCTCCACTGGCGTTGTTGACGTCTCCATATAAGAGAACGAATCTTGAATGGGACGGTAATAACAACAACGACAATCCACACAGGCCTTAATGTTTACTGTAGTACATTAAAAACGTATCATGCTGTCACTGAAACTCTAATCGAGGGCCCACACTCCGGTTTTGAGTCAATCGCTCTCCCACAGAGCCAACAAAGACTCGTGGATGTAAAGAATTACACAAAAGATTGCATTTTAATTAGATAGAATTTCAAATTAAATACAATTAAATACTCATCTCAAAGGAATGTATATGAATTATCACAGATAGACGACTGAGAACCACTGCTTCTCATTCTAGTTGATTAGTGACCCTATTTGTCATTAAAACATTCAAGTTTCTTAATTAAAACATGACACATTAAAAATTGACTATTTTGGTATAAAAATAAAGGTTCATGAATTAACAGAAATAAATAGATAACTGCTCTTCAGATAAACAATACTTACAAAACATCAATATCAACAAATAGTCAAAACAGATTTAAATACATGTATACGTATACTCTAACATCTGAACTCTGTTGCCGGCCGGTCACAATCTATGACCCGATGATTTTGTGAAAACCATTACGTCACTTCCGGTCTTGCCTACTGAATTCCTGGATTCTCGACAATGAGATCTTGTATTTTGATCGAAAAAGGAATATACTCTGTTCTAATTCTAATTCAAGAATTCCACGATTAGACTCTCGGATTTCTGGTTTTGCGGTATTCCTGTTTCTCTCTAGTCATTATACTGAATGAAATGACATCTACCTCACGATGGGTGTTTGAAAATCCGTAATAAAATGGCAATATAATCCTCAATAACAACACAATGCGCGAAAACATATATCACTTGTCCCACTCATTTCACATGAGCCAGTTAGAGCCAATATGCCTTTAATATTTTTATCCAGAGACGAACCTTCGAAATTACGAGCAGCGCGCTTGTATGTGTTGATTTTCCACAAAGGACCATGTTTTCGTTTGTATAAATGTACTTGAATCTCCGAAGATTACTTTTGCCATATATCCGAGATCTCTTGAAATAGGCATCATTCCATGAGTTTTATAGCTTATATTTAATTCCTCGTTATCCTGGATTGATCAGGCAAGGGTATAACAAAGATCGGTTAATAGTGACGGTAGTCTGGACGGTCAGTTGGTTCATATAAAGTTGACTTTTTACATCATGAATAGTCCCACCGTTGGATGGTTGTCGTTTGTCCGATCGTCTGCTGTCACCGTTTCGTTTTCGTTCCTGAACAGCCAGGGAAGGGAAGAAACCGGAAGTTTCCTAGTGACGACGACTCTCTGTCGCCATTTTGTTTTGCAGTAGTTGACCTATGTTCGGGATCACAGTAACTCAAGTCCGCGCCTGCGCGACGCAAGTGTTTGACAGCTAGAGTATTTTGTGCTTTTGACGCGTAATATATCGGTGTTTTAAGAGTATCGTCGAGCTGATTAGTGTCAGCACCATTTGCAGTGAGTATATCGATAATGCTGACGTCACCTCGATGAGCTGCCAAGTGTAAAGCGGAACATCCGCCCGGAATTCCTTCCGGCTGTCCCATTTTGAGATTGACGTTCACGCCGGACCTGACAGCGAATTTCAAAAGTTTTCTGCATCCCCGAAGAGAAAATGCATGGAACAGCGTCCATCCTTCGATGTTAAGTGAGAATATCTCCTTTAAAGAATTACGGTCAACTTTTAACATCTTTTTTGTGTCTTCGATTATTTTGTCCTCGTCATATTTTAGCTGTGCCAACATAGAAACAGCCACTTTTTCAATGTCATCCTTGCTCATGGGCGGCTCCAGTTTTTTTCTTTTGGTGTAAGCTAGGGAAACTAAACTCAGCATTGATTTGAGTGCGTGTCCAACCTGTAGGAGAAACCATAAAAAGAATTCATAAATATCAGAAAATGAGAGTTGTGCTCGAGGCAAATTGATGCCTCCGTAGATCAGGGAGAAAAAGTGAAATGCATTTCACTTGAAAAATAGGGCTATCAGATGGTCACAAAGGGGGGGGGGAGGGGGGGGGGTGGAGATACCAAGGGGCATTAAATAATCAACCGACAAAACTATGGCCAAAACAAAAAGAGACAAAACTACAAATAATAACCCACGCAATAACAAAACACTAAAGACAAAGTGACACGGACCCAACTAAAATCCGGGAGTGAGTGCAGGTGATCAGGAGGGGTAAGCAACCTTTGCTCCACGCGCGGCAGTCTGGCTCACGCTATCTATGTACAAAATATAAGTACCGAATGAATCTTCTAAAATATACAACCCTTTTCGACGAGCATTCAAAAGTTCTGGCTATAATGAAAGATTTGCGAAAAGATAATTGTTGTTGTTATTGTTGTTGCATTGTTGTTTAACGTCCCATTCAATAATCTTTCATTCATATGGATACGTCCCCGTGTGCCGGTGAAGGACCACAAATTTCGCCTATGCTCGGCACTTATGGCTGTACATGTACGTAAACGAAACTTTGAGTATGGTTACATATAAATTAATTGAGGTATCGGGGCCTCCGTGACCGAATGGTTCGAGCACTGCGCTTTAATCATCCAGTCTCTCACCTCTTGTCAGCGCGGGTTCAAAGCTCGCTGGAACATAACCTGATCATGTGAGAACGTTTGCCAGTTTACTTATGGTTGGCCGGTGATCTCTTCCCGGGTACATTTGTAACCGAGCTCTCTCCTCCAACAACAAAAACTTGCCGCCACCACATGACTGAAAGATTGTCTATTGTGGCATAAATCAAAAATCAAACAAAACAAAAAACAAAAATTGAGTTACTAGAACATTTTTTTTTCATTATCTCCCTTTCCGTGAGCCTATTTCCAAAGTTTAACATACAGATAAAAAAAATCCTTTGACACCTGGTGACTCTGATATAACAATTTGTATGTTAGGGTTGGCAATATTGAGATCTTGTCTAAGATGTATATAGTATATCTGCTTCTAGTACACACAAGAATAACCTTCAAAACTTTGTAGTTTTTCTTTAACCTTCGATAACTATATTCGACACAAAAGAAGTGAAAAATTCTCGAATAGAACGCTAAATACCAACAAAACAAAACGGAAACAAAGCATAATGTTAAACGGTCAAACACATTTACGGCATATTCGCATAAGGACTGGTTTCATCAAATTTCAAGAAAAAGAAATTTAAAATATTAGACTTATTTGTCACGCGAGATCAATTGGTCACGGGCAAGTGTAAAAAACAGTTGACAAAACGCTATCTAATTTAAAAATTTGCGTTCAATCAAATACGAATGTACTTAAATAAAAGTGTCCGTTAGCACTCCTTCTCGATTTAAACAGAGCAAACTTTAGAATGTTTAAATAGTGACCTGTATTTTTACCTTTTGCGCTTGCACTTAGATAAGTAAATATTGACAGTTTTCCTTGGTAGACAGAGCGACACATCATACTTTGTTGTTTTGTTTTTTAGCTTAACCCGTAGAAACAGCTACGGACCGGACTGGACAAGAAAACGCGAGTGTTGTTTTGTTTACTCGAGTTCTGCCACGTGTAGAAATGTATATTTCACATGTTTATAGGTCAACATAATGACTTTCCCATTTTATATACAACGAGGTAATATCCTGGGGTCCAATTCACAGAATAAGAACAAAAAAATCTTACGACTAAAATCACTCTTAATCGTTTTTTTTTTTCAATTGATAATTATGTTGTTCAATTTACGATTAAATTTGCCAATTGTGTTAAAATCTGACTTTCATGAATTATATCATAAATTTGATTGTGACTTTATTTATTTACTTGAGGAGAGCCAGGTTTAGCTTTTGAGCTGGCAGTAATCCTCGGTAAAGAAATAAAGTATTACATAACATATTTATCGAGTTAAAGTTTTACTGGGGCCGTGTTACTCTATGTTAGGCTTTATACGTCCAGAGTCCTGTTATGTGAATTGCTCTTTTGGTGTTGTCTCTTTTTGTTTTCTGTTGTCTGTCTTTCTATTTTTGAATTTTGAATGCCCCGTTGGTACTTCAGATATCTCATTTTATAATTTGTTAAATAATCAAAATTAAAATTTTACGAACTTTGGACGTACGAGTGATTTTGAGCGTATATTCTGTATTATGCTGCCGTGGTTCATTAGTTAGCGTGTCCGCCTTCTGATCGTGAGGTCAGGGGTTCGAATTCGAGCCACGCTGCGGTTGACTATCCCCGTCCTTCTGATGAGACAGCAACAACCGAGATCCCGGGTCACTGTAGGTGTCGGCATGCTGGGGACCTTCCCTGCTCTACGGACATAAGTGCCCGGCATAGGCTAAATGTGTTGCCCCTCCTCGGCACACGACGACGTCTCGACATAAGTGAAAATATTCTTGAGAGTAACGTTAGACAACAATTCAACAAACCAACTATGACCGCAATTAACGGTTTAGTTATTAAAGAGTATTGATTTATGTAATCAATAATTAAGTACACCGTACCTGTGTTGTTTTGTACTATTGCCTTTATTTTCCATATTTGTTTTATTGTGTTTACGTCAATTTCGAAATCGTGCTAGTTACATTACATGTCAGAATCAAGCTGATCAATGCAGGTACATGTACAATATATATGCTAGGAATATTTTCCTCTGCAGACATTCCCAAGATTGGTTCCGAAGACCAACGAATTTCGGTCTCAGTGACTGCATTGGTTGGATGTATTGTCGTTATTTTACGTCACATTCAAGAATCTTTCACTTGTATGGAGACGTCACCTTATGTTTGTGAAATGCTAAAGTTTCGGTCTAGACGCTCGGCACTTATGGCCATTGGATATTAAGGGTTCCTTTTCCTTCTGGCGTCTACTATGACACGGGACCCTGATTTTCTTTTTGTCTTCAGAAAGTTTCTATTGAGGACATAATCGAATTCAAACTCAAGTTTTGAAACATATTTTTCTAATGTATTTTATCAATTTATTTTGCCTCAAATTTTAATTGTTTTCTTAAGAATTTTACCGAACCTTCTATCACTCTTTGTCTGTATACAAAAAAATCAAAGTTTTCAGTTCCAAATATTTACTCGTCGTCTTTTAATATCACTGCTGCGGTATAGGATATTATGGGATCCGAATAGTCTCTCTCTCTCTCTCTCTCTCTCTCTCTCTCTCTCTCTCTCTCTCAGTTTAACAAAATATAGCATGTCAAAACAAATACATGGAGTAACATGCTATAAACCTGCTTTTGTCTGAATATCAGATTATTCATTGTAATCCTCTCTATCTTACACGTGCCTTTTATTTGGCAAGTCTGTACTTTTGCTAGACGCATTCGAAAAGTACATTAGGCCTATAGTGTGCCAGTATGTACATGTACCTCCTCTAATTATAGAACAGCTTAAAGTAATATCACAATTTAGGGACGGCTCAAGTAATGGAATTATGCTATCGTTGTTGTTTATTATTGTAACCACTCAAGAATATTTCATTTAGGTGGAGACATCTTCGTATGTCGGCCAAGTAATCAACGTCCGAGGGGGGGGGGGGGGGGGGGGGGGGGGGGGGGAGGCACTCAGCAGCAGTGGTACTTATATCATGTTCATACTTTTTGGATTTACCAGGGAGTCTTATAAAAAAGCATGAACATGATAATAGTTTATACTTTTTGGTAAGACCCCCGATAAATCCAAAAAGTATTATCATTATATTTTATAACATGCTGACACCAAATCAACCTAGACGGCAGGTGTAGTGTTCTAATTTCTGAACCTCTAATGGTCAAGTGGTTTTCAAAATAAATCTAGATTAACTAAAGAAATTCAATGGAGTAACTGTCGAGCATGATACATCTACGGCCTACAATCAATGACTACTGGATATATGCCATAAAATAAATTGTGTAACTTTTTCCTGTAAAATCTATTTCCACTACTGGTACTTCCGGTGTTTATCAATCTTTTGTTCGGGAGGTAAATATTTCCTCACGTTTCTAAGAAGCGTGATGGTAAAATATTGATGTCATAAAGCACCTAACGGTAGAAATCAATAAACCACTCAAATCGTAATCGAACACCTATAACGCCAGTTGTCTGAATCCAAACGGCCTATACGATCTAGTGATATGATCTTAATTAATAGGAAAACATATGAAAATCCCTTGAGTTTGCCGAGTCTACATAAATAAATAAATCGCTACTAAACCAGCGGCACCTTCCAACAGGTCTGTGCTAAAACAAAAGAAAGAATAAAGCAGCCTAGAAACCCTGTAAATCCAGCCGTCCAGTAAGGGTGCAAGTCTTTCAAAGCTTGTGAGAACAAGAAAGAGCAACGCAAACATCGCAAAAAACAAACATGTAAGCTTACTCTCGTTTGTTGAGTTTGGGTGATGTTAACATGAAATAACGTTTTTAGGAGCAGTATTCTATTCTATGTTAACTTTAATTTCTTAAAGCCGAAACTATACTGCTATAGTTGTAGGGAAATTATATAAACTGGTGTGATACAATTAAGAATCCATCTCGGTTTGCTATCCATAGGCTGAGAATGACAAAGGTTGGTTGCTTGGTTGTATTGTCGTTTAAAGTCCCAGGTAAGAATCTTGCACTTATATAGAGCAGACAACATCGTGTGCCGATGAAGGGTAAAACTTTTGCCTATATATATGCTCGATACTTATGTCCGTAGAATGGTTAGGGTTCTTTAACGTACAGACACCTACTATGACAGGGGACCTCGGTTTTTACTGTTTCATCCGAGAGACAGGGACAGCCAACCGCAGCGGTGTTTGGGCTCGAACCCCGGACCTGAAAATCAGTAATCGAACACGCTAACCAAAAGGCTACGGCGGTCCCGACAATGGCTGGTTTGATATGCCCAGGTCCCCTTACTGCAGAGGAAGGAGTCCTAAGCCATAGGACAACATTTCTGTGGTCTACAACAGTCTAGTACCGAGAGTGGAGGGGTCTCCGTGGCCGAGTGGTTACCAGTCGACTGCGAATCGAAAGATCCGGGTTCGAGCCTTGTAGCGCCACTCCGCGGTTGGCCGTCCATGTCTTTCGGACGAGACAGTAAAAACCGAGGTCCTATGTCATAGTAGGTGTTGGCACGTTAAAGAACCCTCCCTGCTCACGGCCAGCAGTGCCGAGCATAGGCAAAATTTGTAGCCCTTCACCGGCACACGGTGACGTCTCTATGAGTGAAATATTCTTGAGTAGGACGTTTAACAATACCATACCATACCTACCGAGAGTGGCAAGTTATACTTTTAATGTATACATGTAAAAAAAATAATTAAAAAGTAAATCATCGGTGTTTTATTAAACATATAACAGCTTAAAATATCTTGATTAGGACAATCGTCAAGTGTGAATGTTCTCCAGAGTTCCTTCAGTTCTATATAAAACTACACGTAAAGGGTCGGTTACTCGTTTTCTTTATATACGAGTATCAGTAACTTAACACTTTTTGTGAACTGGTATCTCGCAACGGCACGTACAATGGTCAAAACTTTCAATCCGTTTACATTTAGAATGCATTAAAACAATTTATTGCTATTAAGATTATAAGGAGCTTGCTACAAGCACACTAGATCGTTGCTAAAATCATAGTTTGTTGGGTTTTACCGTTTAACGTCCTTCTGCAGATCTCGAATCA
Source organism: Pinna nobilis (assembly GCA_016161895.1). Lineage (NCBI taxonomy): Eukaryota > Metazoa > Mollusca > Bivalvia > Pterioida > Pinnidae > Pinna > Pinna nobilis. Next base: position 6,807 of record JACSZP010044421.1, on the reverse strand, counting down.
CTTTATCGAAAACATTGTCCGATGCCGGGGATTTTGGTCTACGTTTTGTACTGTAAGTCATTCGACAATAAAGCTTGTTTACGTGCCGACACCTACTGTAACATGGGACCTCCGTGGTTTTTATCGTCTCACCTCACGGAGGGGAGGGAGGGGTGCGCTTCAATTGAGCCGGCTTACGCTGACGACCCGAAGGCGAAGCCAAGACAATTCTAATATTAAGAGTAGAAATTTACACTTCTTTGTTGGTTGGTTGTATTGTTGTTTAACGTCCCACTCCAGAACCTCTCACTTATACAGAGACGGTCTTATGGTCGTAGACCAGGGAGGGTTCTTTGAAGTGTCGACACCTATTACCTATTGGGACCTCGGTTTTGACTGTCTCATCCGAAAGACAGGGACAGCCAACTGCGGTGTCGCTTGGACTCGAACTCCGGACCTCACGATCAGTAGGCCCTAGTTAAACATACCAACTACATGTACTAGGCTACGGCGGTTTTCTACCGGACTTACATGACACCCCCTTCATACCATTGTCAGTTAGTTCGCTACATTTTTGTTAAGATTCCGAAGCAGAATTTCACACTTAAATGGAACTGTAAAAATGTTGTTGTTTGTTGTTGCATTGTTGTTTAACGTCCCACTCAAGAATATTTCACTCATATGGAGACGTCACCGTGTGCCAGTGAAGGGCGACAAATTTTGCCTGTGCTCGGCACTGCTGGCCGCAGAGCAGGGAGGGTTCTTTAACGTATCAACACCTACTGTGACACGGGACTTAGGTTTTTACTGTCTCATCCGAATGACACGGACGGCCAACCACGGAGTGGCGCTGTGGGAATCGAACCCCGGACCCTTCGATTCGAAGTTGAGCAGGCTAACTATTCGGCCACGGAGGCCCCCTGTAAAAATGTCAGGTCACTCTAAACACCCCCAGCCGTCTTGAGATTTGTTTAAAAACAATCGTGTTAGAAGGAAATTCCAGCATACTTGTCCACATTGAGGTAACAGTTCTGGTGCATAACATCCCTACCCCGGGTCCGATCCTGCGCCCAACAAATAGGCCTATACTCGTCTGTCCATGTCCTCGCTTACCGAGTTAGAAAACAACTACTCAACAATCTCCCATATAAACTTCTTTCGAGTCTGGCGGATATTTCGAAATCCCCTTAATCCTATGCAAATGTTAACATTCCCGTATACCTAGGCTAGCTGGCATTACAATTCGATATATCCACACACGTACAATTATACATGCTTATTCTTGTAAGTTCGATCCATTATCCCATAGGGAAAAAATAAACATCATTTACATTCAGGTGCAAATAATCAGACCGCAAAATACCTATGTTAACTAGGAAATGGATAGGAATAGGAAAGTGTCACTGTACCTTCATAGTAATTCCCAGTTGTTCATTTCCATCGCATGCTGACGATTCCACGTTCTATATTGGGACCTTTAAGCTCTCTGTAAAGTGGAAAGAATAAAGTTTAAACAACATACACCACAATTTTTATTTGACCCCGAGTCCGATTTAAAATCCAGTGTTAGCATTTCGACAAGTTAAAACACGTGATTTACCGGCGATAGTCTCCAATCATTATTCCATTGATTCACGTTCAGTTAGATGTATTGATTTGGCAGTATTTCTCAATGCAGTCATGATGCGTAAAAATTAAATCTATATTTGTTCCCAGCACTGGGTCAGAACGTGAATATTTCAATACCCAACCTTGGTCAGTCTTACGTGTCGGGTACGTCATGTCGGACTCTGTGTTATGCTATAGCCTTGCGTTGTTGCTAAGACACTGTACACCGTTTTAAAATCGGATATTCCTGTTCGGGATAGTTACGCTTCAATGATTTGCGGTTACGGTTTTACTGGTTATTTCAACATATCAAAGTGCTAATGTTCTATTCTATGTAATGGGGAGATTAAAAAATCGTGATCATTTGCATTATTTTTATAGTTTATATACTATAGATTTATATTGGCGCAATTTTATGGATCGATCGTCTAAAATAATCTAATAAAATATTGAAGGAAAATAAACTTTCCAAGTAGGCCAAATTCATTCGGCTATTTTATTTTTTAGAAATATTTTCAAATGAAATTTTGATCTACTAGAAAATTAAAAACAAAAGTAAAAACTAAAAAGGTTATCGGCAACGTCGGTTAGGATAGCTAAGTAGACAAGAAAAAATAAGTGTTGAATTCGCAGGCATTTCGTTTACGAACTAAAGCACAAGTAACGATAAATTGACTGGGACGAAGGCACCGGGGCATGTTACTCACGCTGTAAGAATTGAGACAAACAATGCTGCTAATACAAAGTCGAAATATTTCCGCCATTGTTTTCTTAATCTCAAGTATAAAAGGTATATGGTGGAATAAAACTGGCACATAAAATGTACTTTTAAATTTCAATGCTCTTTTAGGTGTATATAAAATACGGATTTTAAAAGTCAAACGAAACAATTGAATTACACTTCATTGATTCACTTTTTTCTTTTAGTGCAGTGTGATTAAAACCATTCATGCAGTTAACGGCACTACACATCGTTCAGGGACTTTAAGTTTTTGTCTTTATTGAGCACTTAAGGTTCCTGCATGGAGCAAGGAAGGGAGGGACCCACCCAACCCTAACCTTTCAAGCATCTGATGGCCATTTTGTATGGTGGAGGACAGAATCTATTTCCAAATGAACCCAGAAAGATACCGCCAGCCTTCTCGGCAAGTACTGACTGACAAACTATCTCACATAAACATCTTAGATTCCAGCAAGGCTCGAACATACATTGCTGAGAGGTGGGCGACTACATTGTTTATAGCGCAATGCTCTACCCGACCATCCGGTCATGAATCGGACTTCCCCTCCTCTGATAAGACAACGAAATCGTCTTTTGATGCATGTGTCTATAGGGAGTGCTAACACAACGGTCTTTAGATGTGGGTGATAGTGGTAAGCACTAACTCAACTGTCTTCGGATGAAGGCGTTAAAGGTAAGCACTAACTCAACAGGCTTTGGGTACAGGAGTAAGTGGTAAGCACTAACTCAACAGGCTTTGGGTACAGGCGTTAGTGGTAAGGACTAACTCAACAGGCTTTTTGTACAGGCGTTAGTGGTAAGCACTAATTCAACTGTCTTCGGATCCAGGCGTTAGTTTTTAGAACTAACTCAACTGTCTTCGGATCTAGGTGTTAGAGGTTAGCACTAGCTCAACAACCTTTTGCTGCGGGCGTTAGTGGTAAGCACTAACTCAACTGTCCTCGGATGAAGGCGTTAGAGGTAAGCACTAACTCAACAGGCTTTGGGTACAGGAGTTAGTGGTAAGCACTAACTCAACAGGCTTTGGGTACAGGCGTTAGTGGTAAGGACTAACTCAACAGGCTTTTGGTACAGGCGTTAGTGGTAAGCACTAATTCAACTGTCTTCGGATCCAGGCGTTAGTTTTTAGAACTAACTCAACTGTCTTCGGATCTAGGTGTTAGAGGTTAGCACTAGCTCAACAACCTTTTGATGCGGGCGTTAGTGGTAAGCACTAACTCAACAGGCTTCGGGTACAGGCGTTAGTGGTAAGCACTAACTCAAGAGGCTTTGGGTACAGGCGTTAGTGGTAAGCACTAACTCAACAGGCTTTGGGTACAGGCGTTAGTGGTAAGCACTAACTCAACAGGCTTAGGGTACAGGCGTTAGTGGTAAGCACTAATACAACTGTCTTCGGATGAAGGCGTCAGAGGTTAGCACTAACTCAACAACCTTTTGTTGCAGGCGTTAGTGGTTAGTACTATAACCCAGCTGTCTTCGGATCCAGGCGTTAGAGGTTAGCACCAACTCAACAACCTATAAAAGCAGGCGTTAGTGGTAAGTACTAACTAAACTGTCTTCGGATCCAGGCGTTAGTGGTAAGCACTAATACAACTGTCTTCGGATGAAGGCGTCAGAGGTTAGCACTAACTCAACCTATAGAAGCAGGCGTTAGTGGTAAGTACTAACTCAACTGTCTTCGGATCCAGGCGTTGAAGGTTAATACTAACTCAACTGTCTTCGGATCCAGGCGTTGAAGGTTAACACTTACTCAACTGTCTTCGGATCCAGGCGTTAGTGGTAAGCACTAACTCAACTGTCTTCGGATGAAGGCGTTGAAGGTTAACACTAACTCAACAGGCATTTTGCTTCTTGCTTCACGGAAATACAACCTTTTGTCCGACGGCTTTTACTGATATTTCACCTTTAGATAGCCGTGCTTACTTTATTTGACTTGTCTGAAGTTAAGAGGTAATGATTTAATCGATCGACTGCGAATGATTTGTTTACAGTTAAGTCAACTGAAATCAATGTAGTTTGTTGACATCAAAGCTGAATAAACATGGAATCTGTTTACGATCTTTTTCCAAAATAAAAGAGAGACAGAGTCTTGGTTACCTCCGTAACTCATTCATTCATTCATTCATTCATTCATTATCTATTTATTTTTTTATTTATTTATTAATTTATTAATTTATTTATTCATTCGTTCGTTCGTTCATTCATTCATTCATTCATTTACTCATTTATTTATTTATTCATTTATCTATTTATTTGTTCATTCATTCATTTATTTATTTATTTATTTATTTATTTATTTATTTATTTATTTATTTATTTATTTATTTATTCGTTCAACCATTTATTTACCAATTTTTCTATTATCGTGTATGGGGTAAAATATCTTTGAGCAAAGGCGCCGGATAATGTCATTCTAGAATAAATTAATAAGATTTCAGCTTCAGCATCAAAGTACAAATGTAGGGCTTCATGTATTTTGTAAAAAGATTTTGTCCTAGCATCAATGTTAGCCAATCTCCCCTATTTGAGTAAGTGAAATTGGAGTACTCCGAAAAGGCCACGAAATTGTAAAAGACAATGTATTTATCTGACTGTGTAAATATGAATACACATAATCCGCCGATCTAGAGGGACCCCCNNGGGCCCCCCCCCCCCCCCCCACCCCGGATTTGCAAAGTTTATGCATGTATCATATTTGTGTATGCTCTATGGGCAATGATGCTCTTGTAAGAGCGTTTTTTTTTTCTTTCTACAAGTTCGACACCCCTCCCCAGGATCCTCAAATGGAATTTTATAATCAACATGAGCATTGAACGTACTGCGGTGGGGTGATAGGCAGGTGGATCGCCGGAGTGTTCGTATCTAAATTGCCGCCGTAACCAGGGGCAACTCTAATGAAGGCGGCGAGAAAACTCTACTGACAGTGTTGAATTTCTGTTATTGAAACATTCGACTCATCCGTAGATGAAATTCCTAAACAAAAAAGAATCGGGCAATAAGCAAACCGTTAATTGCCTAATTAACTAACTAATATGACGATTAATTAGGGGCCTACCTCCCAAGACGCCAGTCGCGAGTGTCTACTCATATATTTTGATAATTTGCACCTCTTCTTGGTGGCACTGAGTAATCGTTTAACTCTAATTTTTTGATTGGGCACAAAATCATTTTGTAGAATTTACTCGTAGTATTTCAGCATTCGTCAATATCTGTCCATTTACACTGTAGATCTGACTCGAATAGACAATTTAGGAGTGCGGATTATGTCTATAAAACAGTTTTTACAAACTACAGTCTACTCTGCCCAACTGAATTAAAGGATAACCTGTCTCATATGACCGAAATGTTTTGTTCCCACAATGATTTTGTTCCTATAAAAAAACAAACATCCGAATTAAGAGACCACCTGTCGTATGTGACCTTCTATATCTTCCCTGGACCAGAGACATATCTGTATTACATGTATATGTCTCTGCTTGGACGATCTCTAAAAACAGACTGTATATATTAATCCTGATACTCTCTCTCTAAACTTGTATAGGCGCCTACAATAATTGAGCCCTACATTTGTGCTCAAGCTGACGGAAACAATGTAGTATCATATACTCTGGTTTTTTTTAAACGACAACTATTAAAGTCGTTGTTTTTCAAAATTCTGCGAATATTATTTCATCAACTGCACTAGACAGTCAGCGGAGCCTATAGACAAAACTATTTAAAAGCTGTTTGGGGTATATAACATGATTTTCGAGGAGATTTACACCGTTATGTGCTCTTTCCATGAACAGTTTTGGTAAAACAGAGTATAGTAGGTTAACATGTAGGCCTAGGCCTACTCGGGTGCAGGATACAGGACGTGCATATAGATCTATAAGTTTACCACTTCAAGAACGATTCGTTGAACACCGGGGATTGATCAAGTGAGTATGGCCTACACAAATCTTGTTCACAAAATACTGCACTAAGTCTTTTGGGAAATCAAAATACATAGAACACGAATGATTATGTAGCACGCTTCCCTATCAACATGTACGCAAATCTATTTCCGGTTTAATTTTAACAACACAAGTTAGTCTAGTTTACCCTAGATCTATCTAACAATTGTGCTATAAAAAAGATCCATATAAATATAATACTAAGTACTCACATGCTTGTAGAAAATGGCAATCATAAGCAGCAGATAATAAGCAACGAAATGTTTCAGTTATATAAAATCACTTGAAGTGTAGGTACTTCAGTTTACAATGTAAACTACACGTATAGCGTATGACATGTATGGGACCATTGGCTTTAGACTTATCAACGAACCACCAGATATGTTTACAATACGATCACGCCACGTACAAGGGCAGCACTCGTGATTATGAACTTTCAGGATTTAAATATTTTCAAAATCACTCGACCGTAGCAGCTCGGGTTAGAAAAAAAGGAATTAGATTCTCGTTGAGTCAAGTACCCCCGTCACGACTGTACATAGG
>JACSZP010044418.1:0-12171 GCA_016161895.1 Pinna nobilis | reverse complement strand
GAAAGTTGCAGAATTAAAACCCCTTTTCGGCCGTTATGATACGTGGGTAATGATGATTGATATCACAGCTGTCCAGTGAATTGAGAAATTTCTGCTTAATTTGGTCTGGTGTCACCTCGTTTATCAACGATTACCAACAAGAGGCTTCCCATATGAGGCTTGTAACATCCGAGAAAAGAGCCAAAGGTTTCTCCAGCTACAAGTGACAAATTGAATTTTTGCTGGAGTTTAAATTCTATCACTTCACTTCCCATTTTATGCTTCACATTGAGGTCAGAATTTCTTAACAATGAGTTCCGAATTTTTGGACAATTGATTTTGAAATAGAATAACTTGTGTGTCGAGATATGAATTCAAATGGAAAATGTAGTTTTACTAAATGCAAATACCATGCCAGGCAAAATTCGAAAAGAAAAGAATTATTTCGCCCCTCTCAGACTCGCGCTGTACCTAAAGGACGTGTAATGAAGATTTGATTCATGAAAAAATTGAATCAATTACAGACCAACGGATAATATCAAAACCGATCGATAGAGGAAAATTGAAAATGGAAGAAAATTGAAAGGTCATATATCAATGTTGAGAACACAAGACGCACGTATCGGTAGATTGTGGAACCATCGTGGCTTGGTGTGTAGTTAACATGTTCGCCTTCTGACTGAGGTTATGGGTTGGAATCTGCACCATTCTGTTTCTGTCCTTGACCTTTGGGTGCAACAGTAAAAACCAAGGTCCCATGTCACAGTAGATGTCAGCTTATTCAAGAACACTACCTGTTCAATGTCCATAAGTGCCGATAATAGGCAAATTTATTGCATGTACACAGCATGGATTTGAACCCATGACCTCAGGAACAGAAAGGGAACATGCTAGCCAGAGCCACAATGGCCCAGCTAGCTCTTTGCCTTGGAATGCCAACATCAACTATCTCATTTCAAAGAACGAGAACAACTTCTAGGCATGTAAGAACAGGTAAAAAGTAAATAAATACAAATAAGTCTTTTAGCTAAAATGACTAACAAAGTAGACATCTTATAATACAAAGTCAAATCTGTGAAAGTCATTCACTGATACAGGTATATACAATGTAGTATCACAACATCAAAAAAACATATTATGAAATCAAAACCATGGATAACAAAATGTACTTTGATGTCGGACTAATTAGGTGAGATCTTTGACTTTACAAAGGAAATACACGGAGGAGAAAGTGATCGACCTGACCACGAGATTATAGAATAATACGTGTAATCAGTTACCGAAAATAAAACTACCCGGGTTATGTCTTAATATCGCTGATCGACTTAAATGATCAAGTTCTCTGGTTTTTCGCATGACACAATGACTGCACACGGGTTTATTGGTCAAATATCCCACTTGTAACAATACGAGATTTAAGTCAATCACCCACACTTTAAACGCGTAACAAAATGAAGAATCAAAAAAACATACGATATTTAATACCTTAACATTATTTCGTGATTTAAAGCCAAACACCAGAATGAAAGATAATTTCAAATTTATTTGTTTGAATTTAAAGTAAAGCCTGATTTATAATCTGGTTGTAATTAAAATTTCAACAAAATAAATCCCCTTATGTTCAAATAGGATCTGTTATTTTTTTAAACGCTTTAAAATTGCAACATGCAGCAGCACAAAGAATTTAAATTAAAATTACAAGATTTTCAAATTTGCACTCAAAGGCAAATATTTATCTGGCCTTACGAAATGGCAATTGTTCTGATACAACATTTGTAGAATTTCATTTTTGTTTAAAACACAAAATACTGATATTTTCCTTTTTTTTAGTTCTGTTAATGAATTTTCACGTGAAAAAAAAAATGGCAAAGGTGCATACATGTAAATATCTGATGTTGATTTTCAACAAAAATGAAAGCCAGAATTACGCAGGTTATCAAGAAAAGTCAATCCTGCTGTCGACACAAAGTCACGTTTTCTCATTTCAAGTTGAAATTGTGACAAATGTCAAAAACTTTCAATACATTTTAACAATACGAAAGTTATTCAAATTTTGTATTCTATTAGATACTTGTCAAGATAGTACATAAAAAAAAAATCGTTCCGAATTGTCCCACGTATGGGTCCCATAAAAACTGGAAAAATCTCTACCTAGTACCTCCATGTAACGATACCCTCTTTTAATGTCTTACTTATTTGTCAATTTTTTTTAGTTCAATATTGTTTTGCATAACATTTGACAGTCTTTCTGTAAATTTGTGGCATCCAATTTTTTTTTCATGCAATGGAGGACTAACCGTGTCTGCAATATTTTGGTTGGTACTTGGAGAAAGACGCCATAGATATGCTACAAGTGAAGCCTCTGTGACTCTGTGGTAGCCCTAAATATTGCCTTTAAATTATGAGGTCATAGGTTTGAAACCACTCACTTGAATTTTAAGCCACTGGCTTTACCTGGAAGACACATCGACATACTGGAGATAAAAAACTGAATGTCACAATAGGGGTCAACATGTTATAAAAGAAACCTCGCTACTCAAGCACAGTACATATACAACTCCACACATAAAACGAGATCACATGTAACGAGGTACCGGCTGTTACGAGGTGATTTCTATTCCCGGTGTACTTTCCATGCATTACTTTGTAAATGCTAATAATGAAGATCGAAGATCGGCTATAATGAGGCAAATATCTTGGTTATAACGAGGCAAATATCTTGCCCCCTTCAACCTCGTTATATGTGGAGCTGACTGCATATATATGTAGGTTAAAATTTGTAGCAAGCTCATCACCAGTGTTCCACAAAAGATTCTTGAGTGGGATATATTAAACAACAATACAACCAACCCACCATCTCACATAATCTGAGTCAAGAAAAGCTGGATACAAACCAGATCTAGAGGCACTGTACTTCTATACTCTTACCCAAAGGAGTTTTAGTTCAAATCCAGTTCTCGACACATACATATGTCTTATTTTCTTACATGAGAAATTTTCTAACATATCTATAACAAACAGTTTTCACCCATTATCCAAAAAATTCCTGGTTTTTGTAATTACATATATACATGTACACATACATGTATGTAATTAGATCAGTCTGCTAAAGTGGCAAAATAACTACTTACATGGAATGACTCAAGGACACTGGTTCAAATCCAAATGAGGTACATTTGTACATCACAATTTATTTTCCTTTTGATTTCCCATACATGTACAATGTAGCCTAGATCCTCATTGATTAATTGTTGGATAAATTGATTTAGGAAAAGTTATTTGCAAAATCTTCACTCTTTTCTGATGTCATACCATTTTCAAATCCATCCAATATATCATATTCCTACTGCTAGTCAAGTTGATTTTATACATCACAAATACCCCATAAAAGTAAAACACACCAATTATTGTGTGGATTTTACCGTGAATGAGCTCAATTCATTTATATACCAGATACCTATACATATACAGTGTAGATACAACGTAGATAGCATGGGGAATACCACATCACAGTGAACCGTTGGTCAGCAATGTGGGCCGTGTACCTGTAATTCAGGTGTGCTATTAGAAGCTAACACTTCCCAGCTACCTGGAGGCGAAAAATCTGCCGTCATTGACATAAAACAAGTACTGACCAGGTGTAATTTTCTGATTTCCAATCCCCATATGAATCTCGTCAGAATTTTAAATTATAGATTTTATCTGGCAAAACTACCTGAAACAACACTTAGCAGGGCTCAGATAGGACGGACAGGTATGCTCTGGAAAGCGAAAGTGATTCATCATCGGATAGAGATGACAATCATAGATTTGACAGTCTCTATGTCCAAGATGGGCAGTTGACCAGACTGTCACCAATTCCATTAATGATGACCATTAAGAAAAACAAATATTGTATCCAAAGGATATAAAAATGATATAAACTTAATTTTGATTTGATTTTTCAAAGGTGTAGATTTTTGCCTGACTGCTTGCAAAATATTTAATTTCTTGATAAGTAAAATAATAAAATTTCATTTGAGAAAATTTGTAATAGATCTAAAGAAAATTACATTAAATCTATCTATTAAAGGCTAGCCACTAAATACTTACAAATGTATAGGAAGCTTAGAGGCTTTTTCAAGTTAATGATGCGAATTTACTTATCCCCCCCCCCCTTTTTTTTTTGGCTGTCTTTATACTTTTCGTATTTTTGCATGCCCAGTTTACGACCATGAAATACATGTATCATTGTGAAAATGATCTATTTTAAACAAGCAAAAAGGTATTAACTGGTAAGTCATTTTGTGTTGTGTAACGCCCATCCTGACCAAGAATCTTTCACCTTTGTGGAGACCTCACCAATGCTGATATTGGGCAACAAATTTGATTGGCCTGTGATTGGCAATTGAACAATGAGAGTTTGTTAACGAATCAACGCCTACTGTGACATAGGCAGACTTGCCAACCTGGAAAATTGATTATGGGGGGAGATTTTTCTATTTTATAGGGGGAGACTCTTAATTTTTCTAAGAATTAATAGGAAAATTGAAGTTTTTTTATGGGGGAGACACGTTTTTTTCATGAAAAATTATCAAAATTTCACATAAAAAAATCGTGAGTCTCCCTATTTATGGGGGAGACTTGGCAAGTATGGACATAGGACTTCCGTTTTTGAAAATAAAATGAATAACTGTATATGAAGAGATTGACTGCCAAAAATAAAATGGCCAACTTTCTCACAAGAACAGAATCAGCCAAAGAAGAATATAAAAAAAGGTTAGAGATAGAATGACGTTATTACAACTAAAGCTAGACTGTATGTGCTCTACAGACTGAGGTATACTAAAGGCTAAAGCCATGCGTGGATCCAGGATTTCTTTCCGAGGGGTTGGGGGTTCGAACTGTATGAGTCAAGAACAAAAATTCTGTTAAGTTAAGCATCTACTTAAGCATCATTGACCAATGATGATATAATTTTTTTTTACAATTCCAAGGGAGGGGATTGAACCCCCTGGACCCCATGCAATCTAGATCCGTGCATAGAAAGAAATCAGCACAAATAATCAGTATAATGTGCCACATATAATATGGCAGCTGTGTAAAACGCGAGCACATGATCTGTGGCATACTGGTATGAATATCGAATCTACTCAGTAGTAGGTATCGTCACTATTTACGCATAATTACGTGTAATCCCCGATTTATCTGAATATAAATTTTTCGATTAGATTTGTATCAAACTGCTTGACAAATGACTGCAGATTTTCATTTTGAATACAAAATGTCACTTAATGTGCCATAAACGTTGGCAAACGATATGTATGACGGTCGTTTAGGACAGATTACATTTATCTTTCTTCCATCAAAATATGAAAGAGGGAAAATATCTCTTTTTTCTTAAACCTAAGTTTGACAATCATGCAGGGACACTGAGTAATGAAGGTATTTTGTGTTGTTGTTGTTGTTGCGTTGTTGTTTAACGTCCCACTCAAGAATATTTCATTCATATGGAGACGTCACCATGTGCCGGTAAAGGGCGACAAATTTTGCCGGTGCTCAGCACTGCTGGCCGTAGAGCAGGGAGGGTTCTTTAACGTGCCAATACCTACTGTGACACGGGACCTCGGTTTTTACTGTCTCATCCGAAAAACAGGTATGGCCAACCGTGGAGTGGCGCAGCGGGAATCGAACCTGGACCCCTCGGCTCGAAGTCAAACACGCTAACCACTCGGCCACGGAGGCCCCGGTATTTTGTGACACAGTCCCTTGATTTTTAAGCTCCCTATACATCTATTCAATTTGTAATTTCTGTTCTAGTATAAAGTGCTTGACCAATGAATAGTTACTTAATTTCCACGGTAATTCAATGACTTCAGATTCGTAGCAAAACAGATTTGAACCTGTACACAATTTTGGTCTAGTGGAAGCACTGCATATTTATCGTGTGTTGTAGTACAGTACACCTTAAACATTTCAATTGACTAAAATTGTTTTTACCTAGTACATATATGTATACTACATGTACATGTACATAAAAAAATGTACATATATGTACAATGTATAAGCCAACCTCAAGTTACAAATGATCTTAAAGTTTAGAAAATAACTTCGAAAATCTAGACCATCCCTAAAAAAAAGTTGGTTTGCCATAATCGACTCAGATTTTACACTTTGAGTACATGTTGGTATAGGTATTTTTTTTATTTTCTTGAAACTGTAAACCGTATATGAAAGAAACATGTATATACAGTACAATGTACATGCAAAAAAGAAATATGACCATAATTTATCCTATATTTTATCTAAAAAATAAAGTCTTTTTGAAATGGCCATAAAAAAAAATGGAGTCCCAGAGTTTTGGATGAATCAGTCAATATTTTAAAGCAAATCACCAATTTTTTGTGGACGGCCATATTAAAATTGTTACTATTTGTCTCCATCGTACCTTAAATAAGATTTCTAGTGAAACCTAAAATATACAGAAATGTATTGGAAAAAATTGCAAAAATTACAATTTTTTATGAAATTTAAATTCATTTTACCTCAACAAATTAACTTATAATTCTTGAGCACTCCTCATTAATAACGATGATTATTTAAAACAGAACGTTTGATAACTACAGGTTTGATTTGGTCAGTATCGGTTAATATCGGTCAGTATTGTTCCTTACCACAGCAGTATAACAGTTACCTCGTACGGAATTCTCCTCAGGGTAAAACCATACCCAAACAATAACTAAGAAAAGCTATTGAAAGCTCATACACAAGAATTCGAGTTGAGAAATTAATCCTAAGAATAATCCCATAATTCTATTTACACCCCGAATAGCGGTTAGAATCTGTACAATCATGACCAAAAACGAACAGAGAAAAAGAATTAAAGAAAAGAAAAATATCAAACACTACATGCACTTTTTTTTCATTTAAATACAAGTAATTGTAACTCAGTTGAATATTAATAACATATATTTGAAAAAAAGTGAAGAAATTGACAATCTTACCTGAAACTTGAGGTCGACAAAAAGGTATGAAGAATTAAACGAGATTGACCTCATGGAAGGATAAAACAGTCCATATAATCTTGATTATTCTGAGTTAAAAAGCCTGATACATGTAACGTATACGAAGCGGCAGATTGAACTAAATGTAGGAGAAAATAAGTCATCACCAGTATGCCAGTTCTGGGGGCATATGGCGATCGGAGATATCGAACAGCTTACCTGGTTGTATCTTACCTGTGCCCACTTGGCGTGTAATTGGTTTAAATTGTCTACAAGACTATTGTAGTGTGGCAGGGGCCGTTCAGAAACTGTTTTATTTTCTCGCTTATTTCATTAGCGGTATGACCCTTGATTACATGTAAAAAGCAAACAGTGTCGTAAATGGGCACAAGATCTTCAAACAGTAGATAGATTATGTTTTATCATCTCGGGTCAATGACAAGAAAAACAGTCATTTTTGACAGAATGAAATTTAAATTGACAGTTTTATTACACTTAGTCACTGTCACAATAAGCGGAAGATATTAATTAAAATTCAGTTGAATGTTTTGTCGTGATTAGGGACAACACAGATCACTATCGATGGGCTCGTCTATACAGGAGGAAAAACTTTAAAAAGTTCTTTTATATACATGTGCAGACATTAGCATTGTGGAACGGAAAATGAAAAAATAATATTATTCATTCGTCTGACATCCACCATTATGTAACAAGTTTATCGGAGGATAATAGAAACATTCTTGGCAACAAAAAATGTCAATTTCAAGTCAAACTAATTTAAAGCGATTTACTTTCAGCCATATTTCACTTGTATTCCCTGTTTGTATGCATAAGTCATTCTCCATTCAGTTTTGATAAAGTTTAGTGTACATGGGGATTTTACATATCAGCGTGAATGGGAATTCTTTCATTCCCAAGAACCCGGTCTCTATTCTATCGAGAGGCGAACCGTAATTTGAAATTTATATCTAAAATTGAAATCCCGATTAGCTAACGTCGGACCAATTATTCTGTTAAAAACCACAAATTTCTTAGAATGAATTGGGCATAATTAGAGATGGACAAATATGGGCATAGTGATCTAGATCAAATAATAAGTGTAAAATTTTGTTTTAATTTGTGAAATTTAAACTTTTATTGATCAGTTAATTAAACATTCCACGCAATGAAAAATTCCCATGTAAACATATATGTACATTTATTTATTTGTAAATTTCAGAGTGTTCAGTCACATCTCCTCACCACCCTCTCCCCCTTTCTCACCAAAAGATACATACAATACAATTTAAGTTTTATTATTAACATTTCTTTTTCTCCTTTAATTTGCACAATGTCCTTACATGGGTATTACAGTCTAACCTGCCTTAGTGACACACTGAATTAAAGGACTACCTGTCTTATGTGACCTATATGCACGCGTTCCAAAATGATTCTTTCCTATATATGTAAATTACCTGAATTAAGAGTCATATGTGGCTATGTTTGCTCCTTCCTAATTGGGCAGTCTCTTAAAACAGTTACATGTAGGTTAGACTGTAATTTTACATATATGCACTTGCCAAGTCCCCCTCATAAATAAGACAGACCCCTCATTTTATATACATGTACATGACGTAATGTCATATCCTGAGAATTTCTTCGAGAAAATGCATATTTCCTTCATGAAATATATTTGGCTGAATTTTTTTGTATAAATTCTTATTAAAACTTAGAGTCTCTCCAACAAGATAAAAAAAAAATCTCCCCCACGAAAAATGGTCAAGGTTGGCAAGTCCAATTTCATGCAATCACAAAACTCAGTTTCACTTCAGGTAGGATAGGAGGGTTAAGTGTAATATTCAAAACATTTTTCTTTTAAAAATACATGTACATGTATAGATAGCCTACAGTATATCAGAAAAAAAAAACAATCTTGATGAAAGGGAATTTTTAGTGAAATCATTTATACATGTACATGTATCCACTTTTCAACAATTTAAAATGAGGATACAAATACATGTTCATAAATACATTGTATAGAAAAAAAAAGATATACATGAAAATACATGTGGGTATTCAGGTTTTTTTTTTCAGGGGGTCAAACTTGTGGCAAGAAAAACAAATGTAGTAACTCAATTTTTTTCTACAAATCATGATGGTATATACATGTACATGTACATGTACATGTACTTTGCAAATTACAAGATTACAAAGGGGTGGGTGTGTGTATGTGTGTGTTCCAGACCCCCCTCCTCTAGATCCACTCATGTTAATTTTTGTGATGTTAAGAATCAAGTATTATTTTCACACGAGGACTTTTTAACCTATATAAGAAAAACACATTGATTGGGTGAATATACTCCCATGCTCTCATGGGTATGTCAAAAATGTAAAAATTACGATCATAATCGACATTTTTAGACGATAGTTGTCAATACATAAAAAATCGGACTTTGTCCACAAAATGGCCTGCATAAAATGATCATATGACTCTTATCAGCACAACTTACACAACGTCCCCTCCCCCAAGGGCAGGGGCAATTGGTAGTTAAAAATGTTAATGATCTTACCTCTTAACATCGGAATGACAAGATAAGTCAACGACTCCTTCCCACCTCCCCGTTAAAATTCTCAGTCAACATGGAAAAGGTTACTGTCAAAGTGATCATGGGAGAAGCCATTTTCCTATTTAACTCATTGTCTATGCCATTACTTGTACTTATTGTCCAGATTTTATCACTTGTTTATCCTAATATTTTCTTTCAATTTGTTTCTTCAGCGACTTCGTGTTTAAAAGCAGTTTTGCTCGGGGATGTGTCAAAAAGGCCTCAAGATCGTAAAAGTAGATATGTCCGGTTGGCTAGTTTGATAATTTATTTCAATCCATCTTCGTATGGTCACAAGAATGCCTGTTGAACCACGATTTTAAAAGGATGCAACAAAATTGATGAAATCGGCCCACCTTACTGTAGGTATAATACTGGGGAAACTGATAAAGTCGTAGGTCTTGCTCACTCTTACTTACATTTTTATGTATTACATCAATAGCAAATGGGTAGATATGTTAAACCGATCCACCACAATTACGATTTACCCAGAAGGCAATTTTAGTGATTACCTGAGTGTTGAAAGGACATAGCAATAAAACCAGCGATATCTTCCTTTGTAAATTGATTAAAATGTCTCTTATAATTCAAAAAGAAGACTTGACTCAACAGTCGAGTGAACAATGACTTATATAGATGAACAATCACTGGATCATTACAATTTTATGCGCATTCGTCACAAACAAGGGCAATGGCTACCACATAAAAGTGAAAGTTTAAATTATTCAATGACCAATACACGATTTGCTGTGAATTAATTGTCAGGTAGTTATAAAACCAGCCATCGAACGAATTGTTCCGATATCTTATATATAGGCAGCTTTTACAGGGTTGATGTTAATGCATTATTTTGATAATACCATTTTTAAAATCTTAACAAGATTTTAAAGTTCCAACTTGCCTCCTAAATGAATTGATTTAAGACTACTCAGGTCGTTAAGGTAGAAAGTGGTTGTAAAACTGAATAAAAAAGTAGTAGGTGGCAAAAGCCACATAATTCATCAAACCACCAATAAAATTTAACTCATTTGAAACCAGACAGGTCTTATGGTTATCTTGGTTTGGACTTAGAATATAAAGTTCTTTTTATTTCATTGATGTTTAAAGCTGCTCTCAAAAATTGTTCACTCATAAGGAGAATTCACTCAAGGTTAAGTCCACATCCAGGGCCATTGATCAGCTAATTCCATATACCAGTTAACTGTTAACTGTGTCAGGCTGTGACTTTGGTTGGCAAAATGATACAGGTACCAACAAAGACAAAGATGTCATACGTTTTAGTAACTGATTGTTTCTAGATGTCATTGTCCAAGAATCTGTATCATTACAGGACTGCAGTTACAGCGAAAGAGTCTATTGTAAATGAACAGTAACCCAGTATTTGCTATGCCTATATTTTAAATACTGGTCTCCCACACAGGGACCACTGGGTGTAAACACAAACTTGACACTGTGATGAACTAGACAGAAAAATAGATGTTAAACATTGATTACTGGCAGGGACACAAATGCCATATTTCCATTGTAATTCAGAGATATGTACATATACATCATATACAGGTATGGAATCCCTTTTTTCGATGCAAAAAAATACAAATGGTAGTAATCTATTTCTTTGTGAAGGAAAAATCTATTTCAATGTTGAATTTCTGGATCTCATTTGGAAAAAATAAAGACAAACAGATTGATAGAAAAACAAAGTGAAATTGAGAATTATAAAACAAAAAGCAGAAATCAAAGAAAATTTTCAGCGAATACATATATACAGTGGAAACTGTCTAAATCGGACACTGTCCAAACCGGAATCCTGTCCAGATCGGACAAATCTGGTGGAACGCAATTTTACTCTGTACTTTCAGTTAATTAAAACTCCCTTCAAACCAGACACTGTTCATTCCGGTGACAACAATATAGCATTTGTATGCTAATTTTGCCTGAGAAAACCGGACACTTGATAACTACTTTTCACACCTATCTAATAATTTCACTTTTTTCAGTGTGTACATGTTACATGTGTAAACTTTTTTCATACGTAAATGAAATTGTATGTTATGAAACGAAATGAGAAAGAAATATTATTACTATAAATCTAAAAGTCGAACTTAAGTTTATTGGCAAAATCAATTAAACATTGTTAGAAAGGGATGTTACTGTTCCAAACCTAAAATTTCAATATTTCTGAAAACCAGACACCTGTCCAAACCGGACAAAATATCTGTCCCTGAGACTGTCCGATATAGACAGTTTCCACTGTACTAATTGTAAGCATGCTAAACTGATCTAACATTCGTACAAGTTTTGACTACTAGAATTACTACATAGGTCCGAGTGATGCCACACTATATATGTTGGCAACACAAGGAGTACAGTGCACAGAACCTGCCTTGAGAGGCCACCCCATCTGCCATGCAAAAATGGTCTTTCAAGACAGGTGGTCTCTCATGACAGGTTCTATTTATATGATTACTTAAACAATTTTTTTCTTATCAGGGATCTCTCATGACAGTGGTCTCTCAAGACAGGTGGTCTCTCATAACAGTGGTCTCTCAAGACAGGTGATCTCTCACAACAGTGGTCTCTCAAGACAGTGATCTCTCATGACAGTGGTCTCTCATAACAGTGGT
>JACSZP010044408.1:0-13376 GCA_016161895.1 Pinna nobilis | reverse complement strand
ACATCTTTCCAAAAATCATACTTCTCTACTGGTTTGTTATTCTGTGACTGCAAATAAAATCTTTGATTACAAATCTGAAACAACATGTGTGTGAGAGATTATGTGAACACCATTACATGTACTTATTATTTAAATATTATGATCAAAATTGATATGATACAAAAATATGTCACACATCAAGAACAAGACCACAGGGACAAAAATTATGACATATAACGGAAGGCCTTATCATATGGTTGGTTGTGTTGTTGCTTAATGTCCCACTCCAGAATCTTTCACTTGTGTACAAAGAATACCTGTAAAGTGTAACAAATTTGACCTATACATGACACATATGGCTATTGTGCACTGAGTGGTACTTGAACATGCCAACATCTACTGTGACACAGGAGCTCAGTTTTTCCTGGCTCATCCAAAGGACATAGAAAGCCAATCATAGTGCAGCCTGAATTAGAATGCACTACGTCAGGTTAAGAAGGCAAACACACTAACCCAAGAGTGACACAGCGTGCACAAATCCCCTCCCTTTATCATAGTAAATGAAGAATAACAGTAAATCAGTTTTATTGGCAAGAATATAATTTTTGCATAATTGAGTGATATTACATGGCAACAAAAATAACAATTCAAGTAAATGACATACACAGAAACATACTCTTACAAATAAACAAAGGGTTCACAAAAAAAAAATAAATAAAATAAAAATCTATAAAGGATTTGAAAAGAGAAATTAAGTGATTTATGTTTATTTCATCATGATGAGAAAATATACATGTACATCATGCAAGACTAAAGATTACTATTAATGCACTTGCTCACATGAACATTATGTTCAGGAAGGCAAAAAATATAACCCACAAGGAAGAAATTGTGATACAGCAATTAAGTCATTTAAGCCTTTTTTTAAAACAACCCACCGATTCATCCATGATGTCAACAGTATGTGCACAGACTAGCTGGCAGGCTATGTCAAAGTAGTTCTCGAAAAAGCGATACTTCAAGTCACCTGTAATGACACACACACAAACAGACGTCCTGTAAAATCAGGAGGAAATAAAACACATTTACATGTAAAGCCACTGATAAAGTTCAAAGTTTAAAACTCAACTGACTGGAATGAGCAGTTCTCTGCCTCTGAACTCTTGGACAGAAGTAAAAAATATGGTAACAGAAAAACTTCCAGGCCTAAAAACTTACCAGTAGGGTGAAGAGGCATTTATGATATGACAGATTTTCTGGCCTACAGGGTTAATAATATGAAGAACATAAAGTGCACACACATTAAAACATTACGCCAGTCTAATTCATTAAGTTCTATATACAGAAAACAGTCTTTTTAACTCAAATACATTGTAGTTTTGAATAATGTTTTTTTTTTAATCTACTGTTGTTAATTAACATCTCACTATTGGGGCCTCCATGGCCATATGGTTAGAGCATTGCGCTTTAAACCACTTAGTTAGTCTCCCACCTATAGTCAGTGCAGGTTTGAATCCCGCTGGAACCTAGGTTGTTTATGTGAGAAAGTTTGCCAGTTTACTTTTGGGAGGCTGGTGGTTCTTCCCGGGTACATTAGTATTTGGGTTCTCTCCTCCACCAATAAATACTAGCTGCCACCATATGACTGACAGATTGTTGAGTGTGGCATAAAGCAAAAACAAACAAAACAAAATATCACACTAAAGAATTTTTTACTTGTATAAACACTTCACTGAATGCTGGAGAAAGGCTTGTAGTATTTTCAGCTTCAACAACCACTGTACAATAAGGGAACAAACATGCTACCATCTGTCATACAGGGCCTCAGCTTTAACCACATCAGTGCTTATGGTGTACACATGTATATACGTCATGACCTTAAATTTTGCTGAAAAAAAAGCTCATTTGACAAATATAACTATCATTGAAAAGTACAGAACCTGAATCTTTATGGAGATGTCACCATATGCCAGTGGAGCCTCATCTTCAAGACAAAATTTGCTTGTGATTTTTAAATTGTGTTTGCCATTAAGATAGACACGTTTCAGTTTGCTTGGGAAGAAAGATGTCAAGATTAATGAGACTCGCCTGTATATGGCTTATGTGTCTACAGGGACATGGGTACTTGTGTCAAATAAGCTACTAGAAAATCAGAAAAATAAGAACTCACGTCCATTGCTCTTGACGTTCTGTAAGGCTTCATTGAAGTGCTCCCAGTGTAAATCCTCACCATAGACAGCAACAAGTTCTTCATGACTCATCATCTTAGTACCATGGCTGCCCCTAAAAACACAATCACAATCAGTACAGAAGATAGTCTTGACATGAAGTTTACAGAGAAAATATTAGAGGCAGGGCTCACCTTGGACCCAGAAAATTTTTAGCCATAAAATTAGCCAACCAAGATTTTTTTTAGCCAATGGATAATTTTATTAGCCAATGAACATTTGCCAGTATGTGAAATGTTTTTGATAATTTTCAAAGAATGACATCTGCTAGCCACTTTAGGCATTATTACCTTATATCTACATTTTGAATCATCGCCTTTTCATTTCTTCACATTCATTGCTCAATTATATCTTACATAGAAAGGCTTAACTTATTTTAGGATATAAGACCTGTCATAAGATGCAAAAAAGTACCATTTTTACGCAGCAATGAAAAATTGTTAGCCAGAAAATTAGCCAAGTACAATTATATTTAGCCAATTTTCCCCAAAATTAGTCAATGGCTATATTGGCTACCCACAGGGTGAGCCCTGTTAGAGGTGAGAAGAGAATCATGAGTATGAAAACAGTATCACTTTAGGTGACCAACATGAACTTTGGGCGAGATAAATAGAATCTATCACCACTTTGTACAGAGACAGAGAAATCTCACCCAAGTGCCAAAGATTTGCAGTCCACGACAAGGCTTGCCGAGTTGTGGATGTTGCAAATCTTTGACATGAGGGTGAGATTTATCTGTTCCTGTACAAAGTGGTGGTTGATTATTTTTCTCTCACCCTCAAATAATGTATGTCTAAGTAGTAAATATATAGGTGCAACACTGCATTCAAGCGGACGAAATACATCAAAAGTAGGTCGACTTACCGGTAGTGACGTCAAGGGGTTCGAGATAAGCACGCGGGGTGCGAGACAGAGATATCTCAGAACGGGTATATTGATGGATTTCTCTGTCCGGGATGAGAGAAATCTTATAGTAAAACGTCAGCACAGGATCCAGCTTTGCCGAGTTGATTATGTAAGACAGTTTTTCCAAGTGTACTTGCAAGAGGCAGGTGGTCTTTTCCTGCATACATTTGTAACTGAGTTCTATCCTCAACCAATAAAACTGGCTGCTACTTATGAATTAAAGATTTTCAGTGTGGCATAAACCAAAACACAAATAACATCCTACATTGTAGGTAAGAATAAACAACATCAAGCACAGGGTCAGGTCATCAGCGGTGTTTACCATAGGTACATGTAACCTCAGAATGAACCTCACACTGGGTTAAATATCACCTCAAAGGGTCATCAGGGCAACCTTATCATCAATTGCAATGCAAACATGGTTTCAATGTAGGGCTGCCACAATATTTTGATATATTTTGATACAATGCTTGTTGTTATTGTGTTGATATTTTGACCAATATTATCAATAGTAAATAAAGCCTTAATGCTTCATTTTCAATTATTGTCTTCACCATAATTGCACTAAATGTTCTAGCTATGTTATAAAAGCTTGCTCTAGTACATGTAGATGGTAATGTAAATATGCAATCAAGAGCTTTCTTTACTGACTTATAGTGTAAGAAGAAAGAATTCTGAGAATTATGAAAATGAAAGTAAGTTTAAGAAACAAAAGCAAAAGTGCAGTTTCTTTTTATTGAAATTTGATAAGAAAGGGCAAAGGAAAATTTCAAAAATAAATCATGAGAAACTGGTATAGGCCTACTGTGCAGCAGTATCATGACATCACATGAATATACCAGTAAACCCGGCCAGCATATTATCACAATGTATATATCATCACACGAGATCATTGTATGCAACGTACATCAATGATCAACTACTAAAGGTTTTTCTATTTCATCTGAAGACAGGAAAAGTCAGCCCCCACTTCACCTAGACACTGACTAAGTTTATATCATTATCAAAAAAAAAAAAAAAAGAAAAAGAATTAAAGGTTATGTAGACATCTTGAAAACATTTAATATGTTACCTCAGTATTTTTCCATCATGGGAAAGCTTTAACAAATTGCCTTTTTCTGTGTCCAGAAATAATCCTTTACATCTAAAAATGAAACATCAAAATTACAAAAAATTGAAATAAAAGTATAATTGAATACATTGGATTAATTATAGTGACTTTGGAAATGTGACAATATCAATATCTCTTCCAAAAAATTTTTTTGATTCATAAATTAACTCATGTATACTTATACTGCATGAGATCTCATTACTACAGGTCAGACATTTTTATCTATATCTATGAAAACAGAATTTCATAACCAGCACTTGTTTAAAAGCAATATTGCAAAATCTCAGGAAAGCTGGTTCAAGGGTCATGTGCCATATAGTTTAATATCTCACTCAAGAAAGTTTCAGTCATGCGAGTGAAGTTATCATTGCTTATACTCAGCATTTATGGTCACAAACCAATGAAGGACCTTTAACCTGTCAAAATCTATTGTGGCACAGGAACTTAGTTTTTACTCAAATTTACTGTCTCATGCAAAGGACCGGAAAAGCCAGCCAACTCGGTCATGATTTGATCCCACAATCTCACATGATCTGAAAAAGAGTTCTCTATTGCTCAACCATTATGTGTATGATAAAACATGAAACCCAAATCTAAATATACTTTTATTTTAAAATACTACATGTATGATCTTAATAATGATCACCGCAATACGCCAATAGACCGCATTTTCATTCAGAAATCTGAGTTAATACACCCTAAAACTTTCACAATTCTGAAATGTTTATACTTACACAAAGTCTTTGTGAACTGCAATATCATCTTTCACTCTTTTATTGTAGCCTAGTTTTTCTATTAAGTAGTTACACTTTGCTTCATAGCAGAGCTTGAAACCAAAGAAATTAAAAAGAAACATGAATATTTCATAGGGCCTACACATTCTTTCATAGTGCTACATACATGTGGTTCAGCCTAATATCATCTCTTTTTTATATTTTAATTTACAGTTATTTCTAATGAAGGGCAATTGTATTAATTTATAATATATTTCAAAAAGTCCTTGAAAGGCTCCCATGGCAAGGAAAGGTTGAATATCATTTTAAACCAACTGCATATTATAGTAGACAAACAACCATGGAGCTGAAAGCAAACTAGTCCAGCAAGTCTGATCTATGCATTTTTTTCTTTATTTGGTGTTGTATTGCGATTGGGCAATAAAACAATAAAATAAAGTAAACATGCAGAGAAATACATGTAGCAATAACAACTGTTAATGTAGAGCTGAACGGGTGGACAATACTGCAACACATAAGCTCTGCTTGCTCCTGACCAGTAGTCGGTGCTACAGATAATTTTTCAGCCACAGTACATGTTCATAAAAATTATACAATCAATATTATGGATAAAATATGCAAAGAGGTAGCTAAATTATATTGAGTACTGCATGTTCACAAGTACATGCATATGCCTTGCTAGAAGAATTTCTCTAAGTAAATCATACATACTACACGGAGTTTACATTGTAGTGAGCAGCCATGATTAAGTTCTGTCTGTGTCTGAAGAGTCCAAGTAAAACTTTATCTAACACTAACAGTACAAATTTTTACCTTGTACAACTCTACAAGTTTGTATTTAGCTAGCGTGTTGTCTAGATCAAAACCATAAGCATCAAAATCCTTCAAGCAAAATGTAGCCATGTCGTGTTAGATGAAGTCGTTGCACATATGTATTTTTTTTTTCTTGAACGATAAAAACTGATAGTGAAATAAAGGAAGAACGCAAGACCGACTGGCCTTTGAGTCGGCTGTGGTTTCGGTTTTATGTATAACATATGAATAGTTTCCCGAGCCCGATTATTTCTTTTGTGCATACAGACCTTGTATGGATTGACACCTTAGCCGTTGTTGTGGATGTTGTTGTCGCTGCTGCTATTGCTGTTGTTTAAAATGCTTCTCAAGAAGTATGGAGTCTTCGCCAGCGAAGCTGAGGGCTTCACATTCTTATCTGTGTTTGGCACTGACGTGCTTTTCAATGGGTAATCGCTTTTGAGGTTCTCTCGCGGGCCCCGCTCTTACACGTATGCCGTCGTTTACTGTTGTCCCCGCCAGAATCCATTCTCTAAACTATGTAGTTTTATTTGGGAACATTTTAGGTATATAGAAACATGTTTTAAAACCAAATTTCGAAAAAAAAATGGATGGACCCAAACGTTGAAACAGGCAACAATTAAAGTGACTTTAATCATAATGACAATGTCTCTAGGTTGAATCATGGCAAACAATAAAGCACGTATGTATTATATTGCCACTTAGCCCGACACCAATCATACAGGGCCGGCGGAACCAGGGGGGCTAGGGGGGCTTTAGCCCCCCCCCCCAATAATTTTGACTTCCTGTGTTATATTCAAACATGTGTTATATACGTCTCTGTTATATTGTAGGTCAGCCCCCCCCCCCAAAGTCAAATTGCTTCCGCCGGTTCTGATCATAGATAACGTATAGAAAATATAAAAGGGATCTTCGTGTTCATACAAGTAAGGAAGGTTAAATACAATTCAGTGGTGCAAATAATGACCGACAAGCGTCAACCGGAAAATGACACGAACCACAACAGAGGCAAGCTCTATATCTTTGAAAATATATGCCGATGAAAAAAAAGGTTCGAACTTGATCCAAGGTCATGATACATCCTTGAGACATACACAATAGAGTTGTATAGAATTATCTCTATCCTAGGTAACAAGAACAAGCTAATGCTTGGTCAAGAGCTAGAATTGTGGCTATATGTTGGCACTGTGATCTTTTAAAAAATTGAAAGTTAAAGATGCAAAGGGTATTCAAAAGTCGGACGACAGACAACACCGTGACAAAACAAAAAGGACGATACTACAAACAGTAAACCACAAAACAACACATAGAACTAAAATAAGAGAAACACAAACTCCACTAAAGACCAGGAGAGAGTTCGGGTGCTCCGGAAGGGTAAGTATACCTTGCTCCACGCGCGGCATCAGTCGCATCACCTATATTTTGAATCCGGGAATAAGTTCATTCCGGTACTAGTCATAAACGATAAAAGAAGGACGGGATTAGGTGTACGACAAGGGGAACATATCCCTCAACATTTGTTACACCAATATCCCGTAGGCCCTGACGGTCAACCAGGTCATGTTGGGACCATACAATTTTTAACTTTGGAAATGATGACAGGGAAATTAGTGTTATCTCTTTTATCGTTAAGTTTGGTTCTCAACTGTCATTGTCGATCGTCAGGTGTAGGGCAAGGAATAAAGAAGACCTGGCAGTTTCCGTGTATCCTTTATTTGAAGTTTATTTGCATAGGCTAGATGCAATCAACGTAGTCGGCAAACTTGAATTACATGGATGTAACGAAAGAACACCATCCATATAGCAGAACGTGAAGTAAAAAGATCGGGCTAAGGTCTTTTCGTTATTCTTTAAAAGCCCCTGTATGAAACCAGACTTGAATAAATAAAGAAATAAGTCAACAAGAAGAGGAGCACAATTAGTGCCCATTAGGGTGCCGACGGTCTGTTGAAAAACCCACCCCATGAACACCATAAATAAGTCGTTAATGGGAAAAAAATTCAAGCATTCTGTCATTTTCAGAGAATGTTTTGTTAGAATCAGAGTTGTTTTTAACAAAGTATAGTTTATCTCTTCCTAGAACGAGATATCTATATCTACTTTTGCAAGCTTTAAAAAAACAAAAACAAAAACAAGGATGAACCTATTCTTATAATTGCTTTTCCAGGTTAGAATGGGGAATATATGCACAGAGAGTAGAAAAGTCAAATGTTTTTATGCTCTTTCATGAAGAGACCATCTTTAATTCTTTACCAAATAGATATTAATTGTTTGGAAAGAGGTTTTATGGCGCATTTCGCATACCCTGCAATATACATTTGTTTATCAGGACACAGGGCACTACCCAATAACGATAATTCCAAAAGAACATGAACTGATCTATGATTAGTAAGGATTTTCTTTATCGTAAATATTGTCGGGGTATATGTGGGGTTGCCAGGGAGTCTGCAAATACATATTTCTCTAGCTTATGAAGCGGGCTATATGTAATGTGATTTGCATATTAAACAGTATTTTAATGGGATTTGTCTGTTGTCAGAACAACGTGTACGTGTCATGGAGGTAAGATAGGTGTTTGTCAACATTAAGGTCACTGAAGACAGTTGTGCACTTGTACTCATTGATCCAGTAATTACGTTCCCTTTTTCCGTTTTGCCCATTGCAATTTTCTGGGGTAATCCTCAACAGAATCCATAAGAATTTCAAAATTATGTCTCTAATTTATGGATTTAGGTTCACGAAAGTTTGGTCTTTTGGCTAACTTATTCCATAGAGGTATGTTTTAAACAAAGTTGAGGTCGTGGCTGGTTATAATGTGGCCAGCAGGACCATACAAGAATGGAACATTTGAGCATTGTACAGTCAGGAGGTATTGACTTGTAGTCCTCGGTATTGAGTGCTTCCATCACAAACTTATATTACATGTACATGTAATAACTTTTTGTTGCAATTGGTCGAGTATAGGTATATGATATGTCAGGATCTTCCTAATCTTTGAAACATAGAGGAATTTTAGAGTTGACTGATTCATGATTAAAGATATTACTCAGGTGTGAAAAGCATCGTCTTTTATTGGAAAATTGAAGTACAAGAAATAGTCGTTTTTCCTGCTACTACCGTCCCGACGGCAACGGACAAGGAAAGTCTGTGATGGAATTCAATTTAGCAAGAGGAATTAAGAATAGTTTCGAGCGGTAAAAAAAAAAAACAAAAAAATAAAGACTTTTGTATAAATAGTACATGTAGTAGGTCTTTGAATGAAACATCATGATTTTTGGGTGATGTTTAGGGTCGATGATCTTTACTACACCTACGTCGGGGAGAAACATTGAAGATATTCACCCTATCATGTTAATACTTTTTGGTAAGACCCCCGGTAAATCCAAAAAGTATGAACATGATAACCACATTAAATGAGATGTAGAATTGTTTGAAAGAATGACCTTGACTTAATTATTTTGACCTTGGGTCAAAGTCTACGAAACATTCTTAAATAATAAGCAACAGCTGAGAGAAAATATTCGAAAATGTTCAGTGTAACACGAATAATTTATTTTCCGGACAAGAAATCTGTCAATGTTTGTACTTAAGCCCGCAACTACCGGTAGTTGAATTGAACATGCCTCAAAATCACAACACTCCTTTGTGTCATTGAGAACAACTTCATGTTTTAACTTAGTTCTTTATTAACATACTAAACTTTTAATGCGCTGAAACGAGCATATAAATAGTGTAAAAAGGCCCTGAAGATTGATACATTACCACAAATATTACTGCGGACTAATTTTTTAAAATATAGAAGTTGTATGAAAAAAGATAAGAAACATTTATTTTTTAAAAGAAACAAGTGATTTCTTGAAGCTATTCAACAAAT
The DNA here is from genome assembly GCA_016161895.1 of Pinna nobilis. Lineage (NCBI taxonomy): Eukaryota > Metazoa > Mollusca > Bivalvia > Pterioida > Pinnidae > Pinna > Pinna nobilis. The sequence continues at coordinate 3,731 of JACSZP010044408.1, read as the reverse complement.
TTTGATGACAAAATATCAGGATTATTTTACCCGTAGCAACTATATTGGGGGTCATTTACATAAAGTTGTTACATTTAAGTTTTGAGTTCCTATTTAAAAAAAAGTCAGAACTAACTATAGCAATCTTAAAAAAATCAAAACTAACTGTAACTGTTACCATATGAACAGTTGCGTTTATACTACTATATACGCAGTAAAAACGCCGTGCAATCCTTATAAATATTAATTCTGTTTAGTTTAAACATATTTTATTTCAATGAAAGAAATGGGATTGGACAAAACTTACATAAGCCTAAAAACTTGCATCTCCCTATCATAATAATACAAACAAGACGGCAAAAGAACAGTTTATGGATATAAACGTGATGATACAATTTTGTTTCAGAGAGAGAGAGAGATTATGAAAGGAACCTTAACAAAGAAAACTAATTCTGTGTGGAGTATAAGTAATACGTTACTTGTATTACCCATTCCAGGATCTGGCCATGAGTGTACTGTGATGTAGATCATGCATACATGGCATTTGTTCAAATTTTATTTTATGGCACAACCTTTGGTAATGGACAATACGTGTGATATATATTATACTCACCCGTGGCAAAAGGGATAAAAGTTAGTGCACATGTACAAATGTAAAGATTCAGTAAGGCCTGGTGAGAGAATGTTATCTGGAAGATTAGGACACAATAAATGTAGAAAGAACTAACTTCTGCGAAATAGAATTTACTGAAAATGAGGAGTGTTCAACGCAAATTAGTTTTCGGTGACATCCTGGTCGGAATACTTCTTCGGAGGTCTTCTTCATTTTAAAACGCACTACGATTTTACCATCGCATTGAATTTGCATGATAAAGTAATAGACAAAATGAACAGGATCACTTAATCAATACAAAAATGAGTAAACTTTGAACTTTATGATATTTTGTATTCAACACTCTCGAAACAGAAAATCGATATAATGTAGTTTACTTGCCTTTACGTAGTAGCATAGCACATTATCACATTTTCTATATGTTTACCTCGATTTCTGGTACAAGTTGATCAAAAAGCTTTGACAATGTGAACAGGCAACTTCGTCAAAGAAAACTTTGATCACGGTTTCTTTGACGGGCTTTGACCAAGAACACGTTGATATTGTGAGCAGGACTTTTGAGGTCGTATAGGTGGGAACCAAAACGGAGACTATTGGCTTTTGCTACCCACAAGGGTGAGGCATGGAAAACCGAGGTCCCATGTCACAGTAAGATTTGGTGCATTAAGAATCCCTTCCTGCTAAATGACCCATAGAGTCGAACATAGATCAAAAGCAGTTCTTATACAACAATATATTCTGTGTCATTTTCGTATGACTCAATATTCTTGACAGAAACGTGAAAAAACAAACTCCTATACAACTTTTTTAATATTACATATGTATACATTGTATTTACAAAAAGGCAGAAGAAAGATAACTTAAATGCATGCACTTTTAGTTCTACGTATCTATCTATTTAGTACTAGTAACCAAAGAATGACTAAGCATTCATGCACTGTTAATTCTCAGAAAACCTGCCAGCTATAAGCTAGATTTTTTAAGTTTCAGAAACCTGGTTGATTATCTTGTAAATCAAATTTTATATATGATAATTCAATGAATGAGGACTAGTAGAATTTAGTAAATTATCATTTGACGACCAATTTCTAAAGATACATTGTTTTCAACATTGTTTTCAATATAGTATATATAGATTTAATTAAGCTTAGCATCTGCGAGCATACGATGAAAGTCGCTTTGTGAATCAACATTCGACACATTTGTTGAATATCATTGGTTGCATCGCGACACGTCAAGTTTACGCGTCCAATGAAAAGTCATCTCCTTATATATAGAACAGACACTTGCTCAATGCATATGACGACACAAATTTTCTAGCATCGTGTAAATGACGTCGATCTGCACAGAAAGTCATTCAGTATCAATGGAACACTTTTGGAGATGCGAATTGATTTATTTTATTAATTTCGTTATTATCATGGATTAGTTTAAAGAGTTACCTAATTTTGGAATGTTTTACATTGTAATTCTTAAAGACAACGGATTTGTGGGAATGGAATGTTATATTCCGGTACATAATATGTAAGAATTTTCCAATAAATACTGTTATTCGTTTAGTCTACTGAATTATAGCTAACCTTTAAATATTTGCGTTTTATTGAGAATTCTTTAAAATCATATATACTGATTCAGCATTGCGATACTTTTCAAATATCTTCGTAATATTTTTTTTTCTCAAATATTTGAAACCTGTCATTTAAAAATGTTATAATTATGTAAGCACTTCAGTGGGTGTTTGTATATTTTATTCGATACTCTGATACAGTTTAAGGACCAACTTACCGATTTGTTACCAATATCTATCGATTTTCAACTTTGATTTATAACTTATAAATCAGATTTAATTATTCATCGCATAACAAAGATGAAATATTTGATTATCCCTCAAAAACGATGATTGGATTACACTGTAAAAGTGCACTATGTTTGTTGTTATATTTAGTATGCATAGTCATTATTACATGGATATATTTATAGACTAGTTGGAATTCATTTGGAAACTACAGCTTCTATAAATAGAAATCCTTTAAAGATGTTTTGCGTCATTGGCTGGGCATCCAGTGTGAATGAATACACATGATTACTGGAGTCTATTTCAAGACAGGCATAGGTAATGGAATTTCCAAATAAATTGCTAAGTTGGTCTTTCTTCACGGAAATCGTGTTATTCGTTAGGTTGTATTTTATCTCTCCCACTGAGTGTCAAAATGCTCAAGAATATTGATTACTGCAAATTTTCTGATAAAAGATAAAAGGTCCGTGTGTTGCCAAGCTCTTTATCTTATAACCCTTATATCAATTATGACATTGGCCATTGTTCGTTACCTTTACGTTTTCATTTGATATTGTTAAATCACTGGCGTCACGATTTTGTTGTTGTGGTACTCAATGAAACGTATGTTGGTCACCATTATGTACTTAAAACTAATAATATAACTATTACGTGTGTTTATAATTTTGTGAAAGTCACGAATCTATTGTTTAAGTTTTACAATTATGTCACATACAAACATGCAGTGTACATCTTGAATGAATAAGTGTTGTACAGTTACATTAAATTAATACAAAATTTGAAAATTTGAGGAAAGGAAAACATTGTTTATCATGCAAATTTAAGCGCATTTAAAAACTTCTTGTTTTGTTGATGTCTCTGGTATCAGTTTTTAACGTACTATTGAAATAATATAACATTCAAATGGACACGTAGCTAAAAGGAACTCCATAATTAATTCAATTGACATGGGTACCATGCAGTGGCGAAGGAAACATAAAAAGTAAGAGGAAATTACCCCCCCCCCCCAAAATAAAAACCCCAAACAAACAAAGTACATATGAAATAAAATTGAGTAAGTGAGAAAGTTTACTTGGAGAAAGCCGGTGGTCTTTTCCCGAGTACATTTGCAACCGGGCTCTCTCCACCAGCAATAAAACTGGCCGCCATCATATGACTGAAAGATTATCGAATGTGTGGCTTAAAGCAAAAACAAAACAAACAAGTGCTAATTGAAACGGGGGCCGTTTCAGGATGTCCCCCAAACGGCGGACTGAAATGTACAAATTGAAACATGCCCATACTGTTAAGTACACTGCTCCTTTATACAGTTGTAGGCCAAAAATGAGTTCCCATAAATGAAGT
>JACSZP010044397.1:0-10709 GCA_016161895.1 Pinna nobilis | reverse complement strand
AGAGAGAGAGAGAGAGAGAGAGAGAGAGAAACAGAGAGAGAGAGAGAGAGAGAGAGAAACAGAGAGAGAGAGGGGGTAGAAATACTGAGAGAGAGAGAGAATGAGAGAACGAGAGAACGAGAAAGAAATACTGAGAGAGAGAGAGACAGACAGACAGACAGACAGACAGATAGAGAGAGAGAGAGAAACAGACATAGAGAGAGAGATAGAAACACAGACAGAGAGAGAAGAGACAGAGATACCAAAACAAAGACTCAAATGAGAAGATGTAAGGTAAAATAAAATCAGCCAGGTAAGATAATATATCCATGAAATTATACAATTCAAAATTGAAACATCCTAATAAGAAACAGAATATCCAATTAAGCTAGGTAATATACCTGAGTATTGACGTAGTTAGAAAAGCAGTGAAGGAGTCTCACTAAAGTCGCATTTTCAAAGCTTCTGATTGGCTGTAGATCTGGGTCACCTTGGTACACAATGTTGAATTTTTTTGTCTTGTTCATCAGCTAAAAAATAAAGACAAAAATGACATATGCTTAAAGCTGAGATGTTGGTTGGTTGTATTGTTGTTTAACGTCCCAATGAGATGTAATCAAATGCTGAAAACAGCTATAGAGCTGATATATTTGTTAGATGTTAATATGCTTAAAGCAGAAGTGCATACCCAAAACCTTAAACTATGATCAGTTTTCTGATGCAGTTATTGCAGTCTTTGTCAAATGACTAGAATGGGCGTTTCAAGAGAAGGTCAAAGTCCAGAGTAAAGGTCACCAGACAAAAATTATGGTACATGTACCAACAAAAAGGTCACAAGGAGTACACATGAAATATGACAGCAGTATCATTTACCATTCAAAAGTAATGGCCAAAGTTAAAGCTTTTGTGGACAAACAGACAGGTGGACAGAAAAAAAACTATAAACTACTGGAACTTTGTTTCTGGGGCCATAAAAAAACATTTGAACCTCGCTACAGACATTACTTAAGTGGCTTGCTTGGTGAACTAGTCACTGTATTCTCAAGATTATTCAGAATAATAACCACTGCAGCCTTGTTCACTAAGAATCTTACAATATAAATCACTTGTAAGTTGTAAGTGCATGAAAATTTCATATTCATTGTCGGACAAATTATAACTTTACAGCAATAAATCACGGTCCAAAATCTATAATTCATGAAAATTAGATTTCATCACAAGAAATAAACCTTTTTAGCAATGAGTACAAAATAAGATAAACTTAAAAAAAAGCTAACTTACAATTTTGAGCGATTTTAATCAGACATTTTTTTTTTGTGAACAGGGCCCAAGAGGCTAGGAGCTTCACGATTTAAAGTGCAAGGTCCCATAACCTAATGCACTTATGTAATGTAGGCAAGAGCAGCCATTATATATTACATATGATTACAGTTGAGTTTCATTAATATGGACGCCAATAGTTCGGAGGCTTCACCTTCCCGACAAAATTTCCTTAGAACAAAATTTTCAAACATCATTGGCCATTGTGATAGGTACGTCTCAGGAATCAGGACATTCCAATAATCCTGACAACTTCCTTGGGAACACAGGTGTCTGGACTAAAGAAGCCTCAGTGTACTTACCTGGTATCTTCCTAATGGAGTGAGCTCTATTCCATTACTAGTATCCCTGTAGTCCGGTACAGGACTGTCCGACAGATATGAACTGCCCATAAAACTGGACTGGTCATATCTGGAAGGTGACAAAAACCCTTCTGCTATGTGCTGTGGAGGAGTTATCTGCAAGATAAAATCATCTGTGTCAATTTCATCAACTACATAACAAGATGGTATTTTACAAATGAAATTAACCCCCCTCCCCACCCCAAACAAAAACAAAGACAATGTGATTGTGAAACACTGATTCCTTCAGGTAGCAGCTTTTAAGAGCACCCGAACATTGTTGATTTATTTAATTTCTGTAAGTCCAAGATCAATACTGGCATTATTAAAATTGCAAGAATTGAAATAGCAAATTGCAAAAACTTTGCTGTGCAGAAAATTCTGGTTACAGTATACATACCTTCACTTACTCATATGCAGATAACTCTTGACAGTTACACTTAATCTAACAAGATGTGTATGTGATGCTCCCATAATACCGCAGCATTAGTCATATGTAGGTCAAAGTCAAAAGGTCAAGAGGTCAACAGAAAGGGCTTGTCACAGGGAATACACATAAGAAATATAAAAGCCCTATCACTTATCATTCAGAAGTTATGGTCAATGTTAAAGTTTTTTATGACAAATGGGCAAACAAAGATAGATGGACATACCAAATACTATATGACCCTGAAACTTTATTTTGGGGGGCATAAAAATGAAGCTGATATTTTCAATCAGTGAATACATGTTAATTCAACAGGAGCAGATAACTCCTGACAGGTATACTTACCTGGAATATGTAACAGACGTTCTTGATTGATAGATCCAAGTAATACTGGAGCTTCTTCACTTCTGCTGCAGACAAATCACCAAATCCTTTGCTTCCGCCTTCATCAAACCAGCTAGAGATATCAAACATGGCTGCCAGGCCAGACTTCTGGGGTTTACTACTGCTAGTATCTTCCTCTGATGTCCGTATGGCTAATTTGGCTAATTCTATCTGTTTTAAAACTTGCCGAACCTGCAAAGTAAAAGCACCCTGTAATTTATCAGAATCTGCTTTTTTTCTTTCTTTCTTTCTTTATTATTTTTTTAAAGGGGATGTAGAGCCTAAATCACAAGTGATTTTTTGGGAGGGAGGGGGCATTTTTTTTATTTTCCTCAGCTTGGCAACCCTATTCAAAGGGCCAAAACTCTTGTAAATCAACCAAGGAGCACAGTACTTTATTACATGTAAAAGATCAGTCCAGTTTGAAAGCTCAAATACTAATGAGTCCACCAACATTAGCCAAACTTTATTTTATCATTTCTTCCTTGGCCTCTCTCACACCTTTTTCATGATGATGTTCTACCAATAACTTTGAATTTAATATTGATATACATAATTGTGGCAAATATAATAAACTTTGAAATAAGTATTTTAAATGACATATAAATAAAAGTTATTTTCACTTGGTATTGCGACCTTCCATCACCACTACTTTTGATTTTCTGGTTTTGCACTTGCATACTTTTGATTTGCTTGCTACACCACTATTTCTTATTTCTATGCAGACATTCACATCAAAACTGGTATGTTGTATTGTTGTGTAACGTCCCACTCAAGAACCTTTCACTTATATGCAGACGCCGTGTGCCAGTGAAGGGCAAAAAAGTTTATTGCCTATGCTTCATACTTATGACCATTGAGTAGTAAGTGTTATTTAATGGGCTAACACCTACTGTGACACAGGACCTCAGTTTTGACTGTCTCACATTACATGGACAGCCAATAAACCACTGAGCCATGGTGGCCCCATATATCAAAACAAAGCACTGTTCAAGATAGAGCTGCAACAATTCACACTGGTGCACCGAAAATTGTGATTCTTACCTCTGACCTGAATCGTGAGTCGAACAGTCAGAAAACCATTCAAGTCAAATAGTCTATTCATCTTTTTGTTTACGACAATCTTTTCCCGAGGGATTAAAATTGAGGTCAAGATAAGATTTTTAAATCATTTCATAAACAAATACATGGAAAAATCAAATATTCATGGAAAAATCTATCATAATCAACTTGAATAGACAGAATAAATTCAAGACATTAAAATCCAAATCAAACTGAATCAGAGAGTTCTGACTTGTTGCAGCTCTAGTTCACTATGTGCAAGTACCATGGAGTTAATCTGCTTCATCATAAAGAAATATATACGTACTGCCAGCACTATGTGATCTCCATACAGTTTATCATAAAGAAATATATACATACTGCTAGCTCTATGTCTTCTCCAAATAGTTTATCATAAAGAAATATATACGTAATGCTAGCACTAAGTTTTCTCCATACAGTTTATCATAAAGAAATATATACGTACTGCTAGCACTATGTCTTCTCCATGCAGTTTATCATAAAGAAATATATACATACTGCCAGCACTGTCTTCTCCAAACAGTTTATCATAAAGAAATATATACATACTGCTAGCACTATGTCTTCTCCGTACATGAGAAAATACTGGAAGCCAGGTTTTTCTAGTTCTGATATCTGGGCGTGAAGTGTCAGGCTGGTCTCTGTTGCTAAGTAACTTCCTCCCAAGTCTAGTCTTCCCACTCGCATGGAGGAACACAGTTCTGTTTCAGCTGTAGGAACAATGAAAAACTATTACTACATGTATAATTAAGATGCTTCTTACAGTAGGTTACAATTATAACAAAAATTCTGAAAGTATTGCTACAGCAAAGCATTTCCTCCACTGCCATGAACCTGACAGGGCTCGAAATTAGCACTGGTTCACTGGCCCATGGCCAGTAAATAAACCATTGGGCCAGTAAAATTCTCATCTGAACTGGCCCTGTTGTCCAGTAGAAATTTAGAAAAGAAAAGGCTACTCTGTATACTTGAATTACGTCTATTTGAATTTACCAAAATAATATATTCCTTTTTTTTTTATCATAAATGATAGTATCCTGTCATTCAAACTGTATATCCACTGGAAAAAATCCTACAATTTTCTTTTTTATGTGGGCCAGTAGATTTTTGGTGGGGCAGGTAGATATTTTAAGCTACTGGCCCTCGGGACCAGCTTGAAAAAAGGGTTAATTTCGAGCCCTGGAACCAATTTGCAGAAATTCATGTAGACATTAGTCTATAGTTGGGAACGTACACATCAGTTTTGTTGGGATGGTGAAAAGGAGTGTTTACGTCATAGGAATCTGTTTTGTCTTTCAGATAATTATCTAGGTGCAGTACCATTATATGTATATATGTTATAAAATATCAATTTTCTATGTTCACTCCTTTTTTCTAGTTTTTCCCACCCAGTTTTGAAACATAGTGATTCTTTGGAAGATCCTTTTTTCTTTCAAGGATGGCCTCAAAATTGGTGAAAACCATTTCCAAGTGTTATAGAGTTAGAGTGAAGAGGCAACATTGACCCTATTTACAGTAGTTACAATAAAATGTCAATGAGTCAAACTTCAATGACTCAAATTGCTCGCTGTCAAATTTTCCTTAAAGTTCCGAATTATTTCCTTACATAACCCTAATTTTAAAATCTCTACTCATGACTTTAAGTTTCATAAGTCAAATTTCTCGAAATTTTTTTAAACACTCCTTTGAACTTGAATCAGTTTTACTGTATTTGCCTTTGCTAGAGCCTTGATCAACATACTCACCTCTCTGCACCATGTTTGACAAGTTTGGCAAACTGAACACCTAGCAAGGGAGAAAAAAAAATGTTACAAAATTGATATCTATACATGTACCATGAACTCATATGATTGAATATTAAAATATCTATGCAACAAAATATACATCAATTGACATAATTTGCAAAGATTTTTGTTTTCCTGTTATTCTGCGAGAACAGTTATCTGCAAAAACGAATTTCTCATATAATGCTCTAACCAGAGATCAACATAATAATTTGCGCACTATTGTCAAAGCTGTAGGAAAGTCCGATGAACTTATTGTTAAACGGGGTCACAACATTAACAAATCTAATGCCAGAGAACATGCGGATAGTCCGAGGACGGAATTCAAATTATGACAGACAGCACGGCCAACACGAGAGAGGTGTCCATGGACCATTATCGACATGAACGAAGGTGTGGTCTACATGGTACACAACGTACGGAGCAGAACTACAGAGATAGGAGGGTGTGCGTGAGAATCCCAGTTGCGTTAATTAGCTGTCAGTTGGGTTCTGGAATGTAAATGGTTTCAGTGTAAATAAACATTGCGAAAAAAACAAGTTGAATGCTTCCTGCATTAAAAACAGCGGATTTCATATCATTGGAATAGGGGAAACACACCTAACTAGAAACAACGACGTGTATATAGATAGTTTTACCATAGAAGAAGGGCATTCGACAGGTGTGTACAACAAGCAAAACACAAATATTGGTATCAGGCGCAAGAGGAACTGGTGAATAAACAATTATCTCATCCAAAGGAGTTTTGGCGCAAAATCGTCAAAATTGGGACAGGAAATAATTGTCAATCTTGTATCCCAATGGAGGTATTACTTCCGGGTTGTTTTGTGTGTGATGATACAAGTACTGTGTTAGATTTATGGAAATGTGCTTTTAGCAATATAATCAATAATTCGAGTGATGTAGCAATTCAACCGCCTGCGAGTGTACAAGGGGCGGAAGTTAACAACCACGAGCTGGACTGTGCCATTTCTATGGAGAAAATTGTACGTGTGCTAAAGGCAGCTAAAAGCTACAAGGCTCCTGGAATAGATGACATACCCGTGCAACTTTTAAAGAATAACTATGTGTGTCTTGTATAGTTTGTGTTTCGCAACTGGTAAAGTTCCAGAGCTATGGAACAAAGGTGTGATAGTTCCAATTCTGAAATGTTCAACAACAGATCCTAGGGACCCCCAGGCATATCGTGGTATTACACTTGCACCCGCTACGTATAAGTTATATTGTGGGGTCTTAAATGCTCATACATGTATAGAAAAGTGGGCAGAGTCTAATAACATTTTACATGATGAGCAAAACGGGTTTAGAAAAGGCTGTAGTGCTATTGACCAGATTTCGTCTATGATGTCCATTATTGAGACAAGAAAACAAAGAAAACTTTCAACATTTGCTGCTTTTATTGATTTTAAGCTTATGACTCGGTTAACAGAAAATTGTTGTTCAACAAAATGATTGATATGGGTCTTAGTTAAAAAATCATTTGTGCTGTCAAATCTATATATGCGAACGTACAGTCGTGTGCTCGAGTTAATGGTTTTGATACAGGTTAGTTCAATGTTACCAACGGTTTAAAACAAGGCTGTTTACTATCACCCATTTTGTTAAACATATTTGTGAACGACCTAGTTACATATTTAAAAGGTTATAATCTAGGTATACCAATAGATGGTGAAAATGTATGTATTCTTTTGTATGCCGATGACGCTGTACTTCTGGCAGAATCGGAGCAAGATCTACAATTTTTACTTGATAGTCTGAGTACATGTAACTGGTGTAATCGTAATCATCTTGTGATTAATGCGAACAAGTCAAAGGTCATCCACTTTAGAACGCCATCTATTGCATGTACATCCAATTGTTTTAAAATTGGTGAGTGTAATATAGATATTGTAGACTGTTATACATATCTGGGTCTACTCCTAACAGAGTTTTTAGATCACAGTATAATGGCTAAGAATGTTACCAGATCTGCAAGCAGAGCACTTGGTTTATTGATAGCTAAGTACCAAGCTAATGGAGGCTTTGCATACTCAGTATTTACCAAACTATATGATACTATGGTATGGTCTGTAATTAACTATGGCTCGGCAATATAGGGAACATATGATTTTTCATGTATTAATGCTGTTCAAAACCGAGCAATGAGGTTTTATATGGGATTGGGTAAATATGCCCCAAATCTGGCGGTGCCTGGTGACATGGGCTGGAAGCCACCAATTATCAAGCAGTAGTAAAATGTTTTACATCATTGGTCACGCGTGTGCAACATGAATAACTATGGGTTGAACAAAAAGGTTTTTATGCATTGTTCAAATTGTACAAGTACATTGTAACAGATTCAGAACATGGAACACTAGAGTTACTAATAAACTCAAATCACTGAATTTAGAAATGTATTGTAATATTAATAATGTGTTGCCAAAGTCAGTTATAAAGACGTAGGAGGAAAACATGTTTTTATTGTATAAAGAGGACTGGTATAATAAGTGCATACACAACAATGTATCTAGCAAACTGCTAACATACAGTCAATGTAAAAGCGTGTTTGGTGTTGAGAAGTATTTGTCTTCACATCTGCCATACCGGTATAGATCAGCACTCTCAAAATTTAGATGTGATGTAGCACCTTTAAGAATTGAAACTGGTAGATATGAAATTGTCAATGTCAATGAAAGATACTGTATTAATTGTACCTCTACTGTTGAGGACCAGAAGCATGTTTTATTACATTGTCCATTATATTCTGATATACGAAATATATTGTTCAATTCTGCCCAGGGTATTGATGTGAATTTTATGCAGAAAAGTGATATGTTAAAACTTGTGTTTGTATTTAGCAAGGATGATATGTTTTTTACATTTTCCAAAACCCGTCATGATATATTAATGAGAAGGAGAATAGGTAAATATAATTCCTGATGTAATTTTAACTTACTTAGGTATTTTATATGATATTTAATTGAATGTAGCAAGGTGTAGAGATTATGTAAATAATACTGTTTGTTTTAAATAGTCTCTCATATTTTTTTTAAGAGTGGCTCAATTTGCAAATTGAGTAGTGATTTATGTGGGCAATAGCCCTTTTAATGTGTAAACTGTATTTTAATATATATTGTTTGCATTGAGGTGAGACTCAAATAAAATATTGAACTTGAACTTGCATAATTGCAATAAAGGAGAAACAATCGATTTGCTAACCTCCAAATTCTTCCAAAGTAATCCATTATGAAATGTCCATTTAAAAGCTCTTTTTAACAAAGAGTAAATTTGATCATCATGTAAAATGACAAATTAATAAAATAAGTACAGTCTAACCTGTTTTAAGAGACCGTCCGAGGGAAGGAGCAAAAAGGGTCACATATGACAGGTGGACTCTTAACTCAGGTGATTTAATTAGAAAAAAACGATTTTGGGAACAACTCATTCAGGTCACATAAGACAGGTTTTCCTTTAATTCAGTGGGTCGCTAAGGCAGGTTAGAGTGTAATTGGATTTATCAGCTTTTTAGACATAGAGAATAAAATGTTGTTCTTACCTTTGTGACCCTGAAAACCATACAAGCGTTGAACAACGTGGTCAAATCCATCCGGAAAACTCTTTGGAGAAATTCTTGGAACAGAACAGTATAAAATAACATGTTGTCTTCTACGAAAGGAAACCTGAAAGACACAAATAAATGGTCATAGAAGTAACAGAATGTACTTATGTGTCACTGATGCCTTCTGCGTGAATGTACAAGGCAAATCAGTACATCTGACAGATGCTCCTCAAAAGCTAATGTTAAGCAGCAGACAGGTAAAAATGATGACATCTAGTCTGTGATGGAAATTCCTGAAGCAGGGCTCTAATTGGCACCTATTTTAGTCGCCATGGCGACCAAATATTGTAATTGGCGACCATATTTTAGTCAATAGGTCGCCATGCTGGCGCCTAACATTTACGGACTATTCTGTGAAACTGTTAGTCTGTGACCGTTATCTGACTCGTTTTTAGCGGTAACCGTTATAAGGTCATTTGAATGCTTTCAAATGCATAGAAAAATATATCAAGATTGCAAGCGTCTACGAGATCGTGATAAGATGAAAATGGCACAATGCTTTTCGGATTGTCCAGCTGTTTGCGAGCACATGACGTAAATAGACAATGGTTAAATGAATTACAGGAAAGTGCAAACAAAATCATAAACTAGACATTTCTAAGAATCATTGAAACGTCCATTGTCATGGATAGAATACGATTAGAAGCTAGGCGTAATGTCTTGCAGTTTCACTTTCACTTCAGGTACGAAATTTATAACTTAGCTACGAAGGATAGCTACATGTAATCCCTCTTGGGATTCTGTCAGGGCATTTCTGTTAATGCTGCCATTTGCTGGCGGGACAACATTAAAGTTTAAAGTGTTAGCATAAGAAAACGGCCAATAGTAACCTTCAAAGAGATTAAAAGATGGCATGCGGAGTGTGACACTGATAATTTGTTACTCCAGACTTATCATGGATGCCAATAGATTTCATTTATGTCGTCATCATCTTAACTTATACAAGATAATAAACATATTGCTTCTTTGTTTTGACAGTTTCCAGAACTTTTTTCCCTAATTATGCAATTAATCTACAAAAAAAATTTTTTTTGTCAGTGATCAGATATATATTGTCTTCTTTAGGCCCCTATTTTTTTCTTTTGGCGCCTAGATTTTCATCATAGGTGGCCTAACTTGCACCTAGATTTGAAAAGCCACTTAGAGCCCTGTGAAGGGATTAAATATTCAAGTAAAAAATATGTGTAATGACCTTGACCTAGGGTGGGCTGCATGTCCAAGTCATAGGCATTGCTTTATGAAAGTATGATCCGAATTGATGGACAGGTTTGGGAAATATAAACACTGACAGAGATGGATGGACAAAGTGCTGATTATATGCTCCCCAGAAATTTTTCAGGGAGCATAAAAGCACACAAACATCATGTTCAAATGAAGATAAAAACTGCCCAACATCAAAGTTTGACCTTTTATGGTATAAAACATATTATCAAAGTTCGTGTTTTTGAAAATTTCCCAAAAAGTAGGTCCTGAAATCCCCAAAATGTAATCAAAAACTCAATATTTTCAAAAAACAGAGTAGCTGACCACTTTTCTTCCACTGTGTTTGTTTCTGTGTCACTATCTCGTCTTCCTGTCTTCTGATTGGTGTTGCTAGGTACATATCGCCAAGGCTGAATGTAGGTCAGCCAAGTCTCTAATACCTGCAAAGAAGACCAAATATTCAAATTTGTATTTTCTTGTTTGTTTTATGTCCCTTTCAACATACAGCAGAACTCACTTATACTGAACACTGATGTTGTTGTTGTTGTTTCACGTCCCGCTCAAGAATATTTCACTCATATGGAGACGTC
>JACSZP010044394.1:0-18179 GCA_016161895.1 Pinna nobilis | reverse complement strand
TATATATCCCTGGTTTATTTATCTTTATAAAACAAATGGGCGACATTGAACACTGCCACACTTTTACAATCGGTCAAACATTGGAAGGTGTTATAAACGTTAGATTGATCTTATTATGAACAATGCAAAACAGAATCACTGTTAAAAAAGATTTTTAAGAATCATATTTTTACAGGAAACATTTGAGATGAAGTTAGTCTCAGTTCCTGAAACCCAGACCCTATCCTCATCCAGAAAAAAATACCATCGCGCATTTCTGATTTACAGATCTCTATTTTTATCACGTGTTTGAACCTGGGGATCGGATGATTGGTTCAATGCTCTAAACGGAAAAAAACTGGTAAATAGTGTCGACATGGGCATTGTACAGCAATTATATCGTTTTCCCTTCTCTTGTTCTTCAATATTTTCACCCTTGCACTACCAACGTTAATGTCTGTCGATTATTGATGAGCTGTATACATTGTTGCTCTGGCAACAGAGACATTGTCTTTATCTAATAATCTGTCTATTACCAGAATACACAGATGTATGCTATTTGTTTGTTGATAGCTGTTTTGTGTTGACATTATGGACACTTTTATTGCCCAATCTTTGCCACGGAGAACAAATCGACACTTATTATAGAGACGACTATTCAGGTGACACATAGGTTTTACCATAGCCAAAATGCATGGTAGTCTTATGATAGAGTAATCTTATTTAGCACGCAGAGGCTATTATCTCAGGCATGACTTCATATTTCGTGTATATGGATGAATTTATTTTAAGGATATAAATGTGAGAGAAAAGGATAACAGGATTTCTACAGGTGATTAGTGGCATTCTAAAAATGTGCAAGGATATTATCTATTTGTCAGTGTTAGTTTCAATAATTCTCAGAATATGCCATGGAACCTTCTTTTACCGTCCAAAATATCAACTTCTGTTTCAACACCGGCAATATATGAGGTATCCAAGACCTGTGTTTAATCCAGTCATCAAGGAAAACATTGTACACAGATTTCCCCATGGTATTGAAATGGATCCTAATAAGCTCCCACACGTTCATGTAACCTTAGAAGACGAAATTTATGCGCACGTCCATCGATATGACGGGAAACCACACATACACAGGGATCCAGTACCTCTGATTGTTTTTGGGAACGGGCATCGTAGTGTATTCAAAAATCACCGTGGCTATAACCGGGAAATTATCCCGCCTGAGCTGAGTAATAGGCGTTTATTAAGGCAAAATTTGAATCTGGATCCAGGAATTATACCAAGAAACCACGATGAAGTTCCCAGAGCCCGCCAGTCGGATGTATTCACAAGCAATAGTGGACTGCAAGACACGGAACCCAGTAAACCAAAGAACATTGAAGAACAAATATTATTTTCTGACGAAAAAATAAACGATAGATTGGACCCGGATTATGTTTTGATTAATTCACCTCCTATGGGGCATGAGGATTCTCAAAAAGGTGAAGCCATTCCTGGCATGGACAACAATAATATCGCTGATCCTGGATCCTTTCCCGACTTTTGGAATGACAACGGTGACAATCCTATTTTCTCTCCTACCAGTCCATTTCCCGGGGTTTCTGGAAATTCAGTTGTGGTAGATTCATTCATTCCCGAACTCATGGATCCATCGGCGATTTACATTGACGGTATTCCAAAAATTTCGAACAAAGAAAAGGAACCGGTAAGTGTAAGACCACTTGAACCTCTGGCTACGGAAACTGATAATAACGACACCCTACCTGAATCTGCTGTAGATTTACCAAATCCCTTAGACGTTGGGAAGGAAATAAATATATTCATAAATGATTCAAACATAAATGAAACTATGATAACAACAACAGCCAACAGTATAAATGAAGACAATACAACACCAAAAGACAATATACTGGCTAGAGAAATGATTGTACCATCACCTGAAGTTAAACGTGTTACTAAAACTCCGGTGATCATTCCCGATCCTTTGAGTAATAAATCTTTGGCTTATCCAAAGCTGCTGCCAAATCCACTATCGCCAACTATGATAGAAAGCAAAATTCCATTGCCTTCTCCTGTAACTCGCCAGGAGTGGTCTGTCTTGGATCAGGGACTCCCACGTCCTGCAGTGCTTGATACGGATACAAATCACTTACTACTACCACTTCCATTGAGTGAAAGTATCGTTCCAGAATTTAGTCGGTCACCTATTGACGTCCCAAGGGAATCGGTTGGAGTTTTTCTTCCGAATCCTCTAAAGGCATTAACTGCAAGTGAAGAGAATACCATGTTTACATTACCTGTACCGAAAACAGTGCATCAAAGTGTATTGATACCAGGACCACTGACGTCATCTCAGGAAGAAGCGTCAGTGATCATTCCAATGCCGCAAAAATATAATTCTGAAAGACAAATCCCGATCATTCCGACTCCGCGTAAACATAATTCTGAAGGACAAATCCCGAGCCCGGTATCGCAAATAGATAATCCTAAGGGAATAACATTGCCCGATCCAAAGAAAAAAGTGAAGTTAAATCACGAAGTACTTCCGGATCCTTTAGTTCTCAACAAAACAAGTCCTCACTTACCCGAACCTTTAGTACCTGACTTGGAATATCCGACTGTGTATAACCATTCCAGTATCTGGTACATACATCAAGGTTCTGTCTTTATTCCAAATTCTTTGACAAATAATCAAGACCTAACTATTATTCCAGAACCACAATTACCACAAACAAGTAGAATTGTTATTCCCAATCCAGTGACTATGCCTGTTGGAGCTATGTCAGATGAAAATAACAAACTTCCATATCCAGTGACAATGGAAATGAACTCCAGGCACATAATTCAGGTCTCGATGACATCCGGTCGGGACTCCGTACGTTCAATAATTCCATATCCTATCACTCAAAATAATAATTCTGGGACGTCGCTTCCTGAACCAGTGAAACGGGGTAAAATGTCTGAAATAGGCATACATATCCCTTCACCAACGTATGTAAGTCATGGTTCTGAGAGTCATGATTTGCCAGCGGCTATAACACTGGATTCGGACATATTGAAAATTCAAAATCCAATTACCAAAACGGATGATGGGTCAGGGATCATTTATATCCCAAAGCCTAGTATATCAGATACATATGTTATTGATATTCCTAATCCAATACTGGATAATAGCAAAGAAGAGACCGTATCTTCGATAAGAAAATCATTTGTTGCAATACCAGATCCACTTGCACAAGAAACAGGAATGGAACCGGAAAAAGACGGTTTGATACCTGATCCGACCACAGAGACCGGAAAGGTTTCTATTCCTGTTTTGGCTACACAAAGAAATGTAAATAACAACACACTTCCCGAACCGTTGAATGACAATAATTCTGTGGAAAATATACCTATTCCTAGTGTGATAAGAAAGAAGAAAGCTCCAATAATTGTTCAAATTCCAGGACCTATTACTAAAAGTGAGAAGTCTAACGAAAGATTTGTGCCAACTCCGGTGGTAGAAAAGCATGGACCAAGAGACAAAAACGAGGATCTACAACCTAAGTCTAATGTTTTTATACCAATTCCTGTAGATGTTTTTCATTTCGGTCAACCTGAGCAAGGAAAAGGGGATAATGCTGGGGATGCATCGCTCATACCGATTCCTAAAACACCTACCCGACAAACAAACCTGACAGACGGAAACGGCGGCGAAATTGAAATTATTATGCCAATTCCAATCACGGCGACAAAAAATGACACTGAGGAGGGTTTTCAGTCTGTGCATTACGTAATCACAAGGCAGAAAGTGATAATTGAACAAAATCTATACAGGGAGGTACCTGGAAGTTATTTACCTCTGGTAGAGATCCCAAAACCCATTACTTCAAAAAACCAAAATTCATTTAATGAAAATTCCGAATTCCCAACTTTACATGAAGTCAGTATTCCAACTGTTATTAAACAGGACCAGAATAGCAGAGGAAAAGGGACTGTTGTTGTGCCTTTACCAAAGGTGCCTATTCAAAATAAAGAAAGAAAAATTTATGAAAATATTAAACCCCTAACGGTGATAACTGATGTCTTTAAGGGAGAGAAGGACACAAATAATGAAACATTGGTTGACGTAAATATACCTACACCGTTAACAGGCTTTGTCGATAAACGGACAAGAAAGGGAGAGAACCCCGACTCTTTGGCTGATGCGGAAATTCCAACTCCATTAAGTGCAGTAGATTTTACAAATCAGGAGGCCACATCGACACAGCAGCCTGTAATGGAGGATAATATAAGTGCCAATGTTACGTCACCAGATATTATATCAACGGGATACATCAATGATACTGTTTCCAATCCGGATTCAGAAATTATCTCTGCAAGTAGAAAAAGAGATCCAGTCACTAAGTCAACACAGGTGCCAAATAATTCAGCAGATACGACAAAGACACAAACTACACCTAGGTACAATAGCAGAGAGTCCTCGACTGTGAAAAGTGACATGGATACAAAGATGCCCAGCTGTGGTGAAGTGTAAGTATTCATGTTAAGTCTCTTGTGTATAGACTTATAAACAGCAATAAATACCCATCTCCTAATCATGAATTTATTATTACCTTTTTTCAAAATTGTTACAAATTTTCTATAGTATTTCGTATGATGTACTTACCATATCTTGAGTTTTGTAAGAATAACGTACGTAATGCGGACTTTCAAGTCTCCCTATATTACCATTAAAGTTATGCCTCTGGATTTACTGACACCTTTCCGATTTTGTTCCTCATGTAAACTTCCGGTTTTCATATTTACCTTCACAGTATATGCAGCATATATGGAATATCCTATGGACTATTCTCATGTGTTGGCATATTATTTTTATTTTTAGTAAAGAGATTCAAGATACTGTTTAAACATAACATAGAGTATCTTAAGTTAAACAACAAATGTAGCTAGCGGAGGCAAATTAGCGGACAGACCAGGAATCGAACCCAGAACCCACTAGTCACTGGCAGGACGCTTTTACTGACTGTGCTTTTGGGACTTTCTGTGTTAACGTCAAACCGGAAATAGAATAGTTCGCGTGACGAGTGAGAATAAACGTCCTAACTCCTGTCCGTATGATTCTCAAGATATCCTGAGGCACCATTTGGGGAAAGGAAAGATTTCCTTTGACGCGTTTCGTTTAATTTTCTCTATTTCTGATCTAGGCTGGCAATAAATTTTCGCAACCCTAACATAGTTATCGATCAATCTCAAATTATGTGTTTTATCATTCAATGTGAAACTAATGTCATTTTAATTTTGTTACAGTGGCTGTTCGTTCGGGTTTGTGTGTGTTAACAACAACTCCTTCCCATGCCACAACGACCAGTACAATGATATGTGTCAATGCAAACCTGGATGCATTGTAAAGAACAAGTTCATACCTGGAGGGAAATCATTTATTGTTGACGACTGTGGAAGCAGGTGTATTTGTCGCCGTGATACTGGAAAGGTAAAGATGATATCTATTCCTGCTTATAAACACAGATTTAGATTATTTTAAAACATTTACAGCACATGCATTTCCTTTGGTAGCGCATATCAACAACTCCTATAGTAAGAAATTTGACAAACTTAAATATTTGTATATCACTTAAAATGAAAAAAACGCCGCCAAAGGAAGGAACGATTGCATTCTTTATGAGTTAAAGATACACAGATACACTATACATACAGTCATAACGTACATTCAGATGCACAGTACAAGTAGATGCACCTTGCATGGCGCATTTATGAATATCACTGTTCAGTGACCCGAAGCATATGCCTTATCTTGAAGACCTTCACCAGTATTCAGTGACGTCTCCTTATAAGCAAAAGATTCTCGAGATCAAGGTAATTTCCCCGTTTCAGTTCATTAACTTCCCCCATTTTCTGTAGTGGTATATCTCTTTGTGGCTTACACCTGTTATTCCGTCGGTCATCAATAGGAAAAAAAATACATTTTATCATCCACATGACATAGCTATTAGTTAAACGACACACAAAAATCACATTTATGCACTGGCTGTAGATGACCATGTTCTGTTTTTCAGTATTATACGTGTATCTACATTACTTGTTTTGGCACATGTTTGACCGTGGTAGACCACAAAACGTGACCTACCAAAATTATTGTATACTATGATGATTGAATGGTAGGTTGCGAAGTTAAATTGAAGAAACACCAAACGGAATTAAAAATCTAAGGTCTAAAATATGACTTGTTTAGGATAATTATACTCTCAACGTCGAAAGCAAATGAATATCCCTAATGCGATGGGACCAGGCGTTCGGATTGTTGTTGTTGTTTTTTCGTTGTTGTTTAACGTCCCACTCAAGAATATTTCACTCATATGGAGACGTCACCGTGTGCCGGTGACGGGCGACAAATTTTGCCTGTGCTCGGCACTGCTGCCGGCCGTAGAGCAGGGAGGGTTTCTTAAAGTGCCAACACCTACTGTGACACGGGACCTCGGTTTTTACTGTCTCATCCACAAGACATGGACGGCCAACCGCGGAGTGGCGCTGCGGGAATCGAACAACCCCGGACCCTTCGATTTAAAGTCGAACACGCTATCCACTCGGCCAAGCAGGCCCTGTGTCTGGATTCAACAAATGCTCTAAGATTTAGGCTTCGTTTCATGTGTTCTTGCATTGACGGAAAGTAACCTTAAATCAAGCAATTAGAGCTCATAATTTTCTCATGAATAACATATTATGAATCATTCAGGATTTGTTATGAATAACTGAGATTAACTGTCTAAAAACTTACTGAATTATATTTCACATACATATATGGTTTGAAAGAAAATAAATGAACATCTTTTAATTTTTTATTTAAATGTGAATCTATACATGAACTACACTCGCGTCCTATTTCCTGCCAGATTCAGAGATGGAAAAAAAATATTCAATTCTAGATAGACGGATATAAATATATATTAAGTTCATTAATCAGTTATGAAGAAATGATTAAGTGACCATAGATCTAGAGCTACATAACTTTGCACATTTTACTGACATCGGCTAAAGGAGTACACCTGAAACACAAATACGTTAGCATGTTTATTTATCTAATGTAGCTGTCACCGCTTCCGCATGATTCAGTTTTCTTACTTGGGAATATGTATCCATGGCAAATACCATACACGGATGTTTATAATATAAAATCTAAGATGTGATTTCATGAATTATTACTTTATGGTAGACATGAACTTTATCAATTGTATTATACATTCCGAATATATATTATTATATACAATTAAAGACTATTTACTCTTTATCTTATATTTCAGGTTCAGTGCTCGTACAGATCATGCAATAAAAATATCAAAAATCTTTCAACAATACCCAAAAGAGAATTTGTTGAAAAGGAAAGGACCAAACAAAAACCCGAAGGCATTAGCGACGGTGGATTAATATATGTCCCGGTCCCTACTTCAAAAACTGACGAAGTAGCAAGATCACTGAAAGATGCGTCCTCCGATTGGTCAAGCACAAGTGGGATAAGTATGGGCGGAGTAATTTACATACCAAATCCTACTCGTCAAAGAAGAAAACAGACAAGTGGCATTACAAAGGGAGGGATTATTTATGTACCTTTAAAGCCAAAGAGTACAAAGGAGGTGTCCTATGCTCTTGACAAAGCAGCAACAAAATGGTCACATTCGAAAGGAATAAGTCGAGGAGGAGTTATAAGAATTCCAATAACATCGCCGACACAAGATGGCACTGCAAAAGCCTTAAAGAATATTACTTCTTCCGGTTGGGATCAAATTACAGGGATTAGTAAAGGTGGTGTAATTTACGTTCCCCTTCCGACTACTTTTTCGAGGAATGCAACCATTGTGTTGGAAGATATGACTAAGAAATGGTCGAAATCAACCGGAATAAGCAGAGGCGGGATTATCTATGTTCCGGTTCCAACTTCTGATGTTGGTGATACACCCAGGGACAGGCCCACGACGAATTCTAGATTTGACAAAGCTGGGCTCATTTACGTGCCACTTCTTACTACAAATACTAATGTTCCGTCTGCTATTGAAGACGCAACATCTAATATATCCAAGATAAGTGGAATAAGTATGGGAGGAATAATATATATTCCGCTAAATGGAAGAAGAACTGTGAAAAATGTCCAAAAGACTCGTGGTATTACAAGAGGAGGATTTATAAATGTCCCCGTTCCAAGGCGAAGGAAAAAGTAATCGTAAAGTTCCAAATCACTGTGGATAAGAAAAACAGAGAAAATAGCTACAAAGTGGGTTTAAAGACACGTACACATATCTTAGTTAAATGACCCTGTAAAGTCCCATCGATTATGTATATAGATGTCTCACTGTATGAATGGATGAAATCCTTAAATTCCTGTCTCTGTGTTTCCTCCTTACGAACCAGGCGTCACTGGTTGATCAAGGAAGAAAGAAAATAAGAACTGATATCTCTAATTTAAAAATGTATATACAAATAAGTATCTGTTAGACAGTAGGTTTTGCTCATTTTACAGTATTGTTTATACAGAGAGAGAGAGAGAGAGAGAGAGAGAGAGAGAGAGAGAGAGTTATAATAGGATAATACATAAAGGTATCACGTATTGTTCTTTGATTTCTTGCTTTGATAATATACCGTGTTCATTCTAAGAGATCAAATGTACATTAGTTGCATTTTCATCCCTCTATGACAGACTAGATTATACCTCCCTTGAATCTCAAAATATATTTGTTACTGGTTCTACCTCTTTTGAGAAGGTTGAATTAAAAAAAACACGATTACTATGGAAAGTTCAATATATTACGTCTCACTGCGGGATCACAGTTCGTAATTACATGTAAAAGAATAATGAAAATGCCTACTATTTATAGGGCTGACATTACTTATCATGAGAATACCTGGTTGGTTGTAAGGAGTAGAAATTACAAAGAGGCTGTTTTAACGCATGATGTTGACTGGTCTAAATAAAACAATTTTATTCGGTTGAATATCTGAAAGAGATATTGAGCTGTTGAAAAGATGTATTAAATTTTTGTCGATGCCATTTTTTCTGCTAAACCGGAGGCCTGAGAAAGGGAAGAAAAGTTCAACTTAGGCTTTATGTTTATATCAAAAGATTGGAAATTTCGGTCTACAATACCCATTGGAATTTGAAAGAATGTTAATAAATTGCTTTATAGTTATCATAGTAGCAAGTTTTGTCAAACTCCATCAGTATCGCCTATGGAAAATTATCTTTAAAAATTGATTTGATTTATACCTTTATCATTGAATGACAGAAATGTTCTTTAAGTGATATTCAGAATGAATAAAGAGAGTTTAAACTCTTGTAAATAAGATCCAGCTGCAAATGCATATTTTCTTTATGATCCCCGCAATTTAACAAGCAAAGAAAGATAGTGGGGAATAAAATGAATTCGTCAAATTGATATTGTGCTGACAATTCATTATATTATATTTATATAGATTATAATGTAAAATAGTAGCAACGAAGATTCTGCACTTCAATCATGACATGTTTATGTATGCAAAACAACAACACTGGATGCGGGTGTGACCGGTCAACAGGTTATGCTTTTCTCCTCCTTGACACCTGATCCCACCTCTGGTGTATCCAGGGGTCCGTGTTTGCCCAACTCCTTATTTTGCAATTTTTGTAAGAATTATGAGATCAATCACTGTTCGTTTCCTTTACCTTTTTATGCTTCAATAATAAGTCCTAAAAATCATACTCTATTACCTTCATTCTTGAGTACCCACTAGTAACCCTCATTAAAACCAAATTGTTGTAGATTTTTATATTGTTATTGCTCCTCGAATTAACTTTTATGTCATTTACATATTGTCAGACCTATCTGCAACCAATGTATACCTTAATTGGCAATAAGTTTGTTTAAAACAACCCAACTGTGACTTATTGTTGCCATAGAAATAAAGAAAGTAATACAATTTGTCCCACTTCAGACAGAATTGTCGAATGAACTCTATTGAAAGAGACCACTGCCTACTATGTATTTTTCAGTACACGGCTGTCTCTTTTAATACACTGCAGTATACGTCAGCTATGCACATAGGCTCGTAGCAGCTTTGGCATTGAAACATCCGTGGTTATACGTCTATTCATCAAGACATGGTGATCCTTGCACTTACCACACATGAAAAGTCTTCAATGGAATAAAATATTTGCATGGTTTTTGAGGGAAGGATACTGGAAGATATGTTGTCAGTAAATATTACGTATCCGGCTCGACTGCGACTCTCCAGATACATAGTTTTTACTGACCATATATTTCCCCGTATCCCATCCTCAAAAATCATGTTACAGATATAGGCCCAGGTCAGACAGAGTTGTCCAATGACAACTATTGAAAGAGACCACGTGCCGACTCTGTATTTTTCCATACACGGCGGTCTCTTTAAATACACTGCAGTATGACGAAACCCTTTTTGAATGAGTTCAGCTATGAACATAAACTTCGGCATTGAACGCACCCGTGGTTATACGTCTATGCATCGAGACACGGTGATCCTTGGCACTTACCACACATGACAAGTCTTCAGTGGGATAAAATCGATACATAATTTTTTTAAGGTTGGGTATGGGAATATATTCTTGTGACCAATACTCAAAAACGATGTAACTGATAATATGTGAAGACCTAAAGGAATCTCTTATGCTCTATTGTACAGGAATCATTTCAGTGCATGTGTACTTACTTTTAATTTTGCAGTAAGATTGTTAGTTTGTGATAATTTCATTATATCATATAGGTCACTATATTATTATCATTTTTCTTGTGACAGTATACATGTATATATTTGGTATGTTAAAATCATAAAAATAATCTACATGTATTTGATTTTTTAGGATACTCCATTTTTACCCATTTATATCTCCAAGTAATTAACGGAAATCTTAGTGCACATTTTTCATTGTCACACACTTGTATTAGGGCCTACTCTACACATCTCATAATGTTTCTGTTTAAGAA
This sequence comes from Pinna nobilis, assembly GCA_016161895.1. Taxonomy (NCBI): domain Eukaryota; kingdom Metazoa; phylum Mollusca; class Bivalvia; order Pterioida; family Pinnidae; genus Pinna; species Pinna nobilis. The sequence goes on along the minus strand of JACSZP010044394.1, from coordinate 7,212 downwards.
GTCTAAATTTATGTATGACCGAACTCCATGGTCCACGGATGGCTTAGGTTGAAGCATTTCACGAGTATTTTCAGCTTCTGTAGTTCTAGTGATGTATCAATGCAACGTAGCTCAATGTATTCAACATCAACTTCATAAAGAATATTTAACATGTGCATTGTTTTTTGTTTCGTATTTCACAAAAGTATGACTTGCGCTGTGGTTTATAGATATATTGTACTGCTTTCATTTCATAAAGTTATTTATTCTATGCATACTCGTCTTGTGGGTGTTATCATTTTATCTACCAAGAGACTACTTCACTTCCTTCAATGATATACTTGCAAATGCGATGGACTGGATTTATCACTAGCTTTTTTTTTCTTGGTGAATCTATGATTTATTGTCTGCCGACACAGTGTATCTTATCAATCTTTTTGTTCACCTCTACAGTTACACAACCACGAAGCTATATACATCAACATGTTTTTTATACATAGTCGTAGTCCGAAGTGGCCGTTTATTTGACATTTACACCTGCAGGCGTAAATGGTTACTTAAATATGCTAACGTATCATTATAATTATGATATGACCACCAAACAGTCAAAGACGACTTATACAAAAGTTCAAGATAAACCTATTTGTACATAAAAATACTGAAAATTGTTGATTGGATGTGTATATATGGTGTATTCCCCGAACGTCTACTCGCTATAACAACAATGTAATTATCACACTGAATTAAGAGTCCTCCTAAGAAGGTACAGATAGAGTTTACCTTGTTTTAACCTAATTTAATAACAAGAGTTACATACAAGATTAAATTATTTTATTAATTTATTATTGATTTATTATTTATTATTATTAATTAATTTATTATAAGAACATTTTAAAACAAACACTTTTACCCACAAAAAATTCATATTAATAAATGTTCCTTTTGCACATTACAGATCTACTTACAAAATATTGGTATACACATTTCTTCACTTTGTTTAAAACAAACATTTTTACATGAAAAATGAAAGTATTATATTTTTGCCTTTTTTACAAACTTATTTACATAGCATTTAAGCACTCTTGCATTCATGTCATCGAATCAAGAGGTCCGGGATTCGAGTTCAAGCCATGGTACAGTTGGCCGTCCCTGTCTTTCGGATTAGACCGTAAAACCGAGGTCCTGTGTCACAGTAGGTATTTGCACATTAAAAAACCCTCCCTAGGCCATAAATACCAGGCACAGGAAAAAATGCGTCGCCCTTCACCAGCACAGTGACGTTAAAGCTCTGGTCAATGTAGAGTCTGCAGAAGGCACGATGTCGATCGTTCCGTGCATATCGTTCCCACTGTGCATTTAAAGCCTCGTTTCATTCTGGTTGATTGATTTTTACCTATTTTTTTTCAAAGTGACCTAATCTAGTCAGCATCATTACCAATTATTTATCATGTATGTTGTTAGGTTACATCACATTCTAATATAATTTCAGTAAGAGGTTTGAATTCAAATTATTCTATTTTATGCTCCTTCATGAATTTTTACAAAATTTTAAAAAAAATAAACCTGTTTATTAAGCAAGCTAATACTGAATTTGAAATCATTTATTATTCAAATGAATAGGATTTGAAATCTTAATGAACAAATGTATGTAGCATAAGAATTATTAAACAATGTTAACTATTAAAATGTTAAATAAAATGAAAAAAAAAACAAGGTTGAAGTTATTTTTCTATTCAAATATTTTGAGCTATAAGTAGATTTCTGCTTTCTATTTAGGTTTAATGCATAAAAATCTACCTGTATTTATACCTGTATACCCATATAAGCAAATTCTAATATATATATATATATCCTCATTTATCAGGATGCCCGTTTTGCGTTTGCTTCATTTATACGGACGAATATATATATAATTAGTATGTTTTAGTAATCTGGATAAATGAAGCGTATATATACGTGTTTATATATATACGTATATATACGCTTCATTTATCCAGATTACTAAAACATACCAATTATATTACCTTTTATTTTTATTGACCAATGCAGTTTTAATAGTTTGTTCCAAAGGAATCACGTCCGGAAGGTGCAGCGTCCAGATTAATAAGGTTCGACTGTGTATTATGTTATCGACTGTGTGTTATGTTTATCCCCACTTACATTACTTCTATACAAGAAAAATTGACATAACTAATAAGATAACTTTTGAAAGGATAAAATGTTTGACAAGCAAAAGATTTCGTCGACAGAAAATTCCAGTATATTCCAAATATTACAAAACACTCGAGTCAACTACAGGGTTATGAAGAGGAGTCCAGTAATTAGCTTTTGATCAAATCAAACATTAATTTTATTACTCTGGTATTTTGTTGTCACTTTTATCTACGACTGTCTATCGGAAACATTATCTCTCTAGAACTCTTTCTTTCCGGTATTAGACAACAATGATATACATAGATTTTTTTTTAGAATAAACTGATAAGGCGCTTTATTCAGTTTTAAATTCGATGATCTATTCCTGAATATTTTACTTGGATGTTTGCAGTTTTAACTGGATGACTGGATGAACGTTCATAATAATTTCCCTTATTAAAATAAATCTGTTATGTTTTATTGTTGATAATTAAGACTTAATTTATTCCTTTTTGTTTTGCTCTCTCTCTCTCTCTCTCTCTCTCTCTCTCTCTCTCATGTGCCAACTTATATACTAATCCAAAAAAACTTAATGTGAATACTTAACTGATTAAACAATAAATGACTGATACATTCCCGATCATCCTAAAATAACATGACAAAACAAGAAGGCGTGAATTAGATGCTAACTAGTAATTATATGGACTCATTTTATTGCAATGCACCATACGTACAATGTAAAACTCATACCGTAGATGGATTATCTGACCATTCGCAAACTAACTGGCCGACAAACAGACGGAAATGATTATTCCGCTGTTGACAGGTTCATGATTGGTGACATCAGGTCTCCTTCAAGCCTTTGGTCATGGCTGGACATTAAACGATAATAAAAAAGCAGACTCTACAGGATTTTCATAACATATTTATTCTCTGACTATAGCCCTATGACGCAGGTACCTATACCTAGCATCAAGTATTTCATGACGTCATTTTTGTGTAGGACTGGTCTTTGAATGAATATAAATACCCTTTCTTTACAACTAGAAATTCAAACATCCAAACGCATACACGTGAGGTAAGACAAGGAGTTTATACATATAGAAGACAATGGTATTACATTTACTATCCGTTGTTGTACTTTCAATTCTCCATACTTGCACAGGCACATTTTACCATGGAGGAAGTCCGCTAATTCCATTCCACACAGAAGTGTCTGTCATGTACCCTGGGCATTTAGGTCCAATGATGCCGTATCCAGTAAGAAGGGTAATACGGATAAAACGACCAAGAGGATACATTCATCACATTCATTTTCGAGGTGTCCATACTCATCGTAAACCTGCACCAGGCTGGATGTTTCCACAAGGAACTGTGTACCCAGATACCGGCATTCAGTGGCCCCTGCCTGACGACTGGAAAGATACTAACACATGGGCAGTTGTTAATCCAGATTCAATCATTACATCAGAGGTTTTGACTCCAGATAACAGCATCAATGACAAAGTAAATCCAGACAACATACCTGATAATATTTTTCCTGGAGTGGACACTTTGCCAACTAGGGGTGATATCATTCCAGTTATTTTTCCAACATCTGACAAGGAAAAGGATCCAAATGTTGTCAGACCACTTGAGCCAGCTACAACAGGCGTTATTGGAGTTGCTACGATGGCGCCTAATAACGGTTCTAAAGATAATGTGTCTGCCACTAAGTCGCCAGATCAAGACCTGGACATACAGTTTCTAATTCCAACACCAGTTACCCCTGGCTCTAGTAATACTAGCACATCAAGTCTTGGAGAAAAGAATTCCACAGATGATGGTAATTCATCATCCACTTTATCTGATGCAATCAACTCGACGACTACAAATGGCGACAGTACAGGGGAAGATTGTCATAAAACGTAAGTACCCGGATTTGGTTGTTAAGATTTCTCTTGAGATCCAATAAAATATATTTCATTTGTATATCCCAAAGAAACAATTGAATTTAATTTGTAATACAGTTTTGCATTTCGTATATTTTGAACTTTTTTTTCTAAATGAGTCATATATGTCTAAACGTTCATGCTAGAATAGAGATAAAACAACTTACAGCACAATTCTTCGACGTTTATGTACAATTCCAAAATGCAAGTGTTAATTAGCACCTGAAACGAAATATTGAAAAAAGAGTTTAATTTAATGAATATCAATGAATATAATTTGCAATGTTTGATCATTTATCTATAGGGGATGTTCGAATGGAAGCGAGTGTGTATATGCCGACACGTGGATCTGTCCAAATTACATACCGGATGTACCATGCAAATGTAAACCCGGATGTAGAGTAGAAAACACATTCATCCCCTCTGGCTCTATCGTAACCATGGATACATGCGGAAATACCTGTTCGTGTCAGAATATCTATGGAAAGGTAAGGTGTTCAGTATTATTGAATGTAACTTGACACGTATTATATATCTGTGACCTAGAATTATCATATTCATCTTTCAGAGTCAACTTTTCCGACATAATTATATTTGTCCTCATATTCAGTTCATTAAATAGAGAACCTTTCTTTTTTTTTATTTAATTTTTCGGCATCTCTTCATTTTATGATTGAAATCTTTTTATTTTTTACGCTTTTGTATTAGAGTTCCAGCGAGATCAAATAAAAAGAGAATAGCAAAAAGATAATATGTGTTTTTAAGTTTGGTTGCATGTTATGTGATTTTATTAATTAACCTCGCCTCAGATTGACAGGTATTATACATTTGTGATCTAGAATGATCGTGTTCATCTTTCAGAGTCAATTTTTCCGACATAGATATTTGATAAGAGAACTACTCTTCTGTTGATTTAATTATTGAAATATTTTTATAATTTATATCTATGAATATCCTTCTGTCTTTGCAGGCTGCGTGTACAAACAAATCATGCAACAAGAAGGAATTAGGAGCGTCGGATACGAGTATTCTCAGTACTACAACAAGCAATCCTAAAGCAACGGGCGATAAAAAAGTATCAACTGTGGATGATAAACAGGTCACTGGCTCTACTGACAATGATATTGTTATGACCTTCCCCAAAATTCCAAGCGTACCTGTATCTCTGGGTAAAAACTGATTATACGCTCACCAGAAGAGGAGCATTACAGATATGACCAAAGAATGGGCGATTAGATGTGCTCGAAAAATATTTACTTGATTTTTCATGCTATCATATATATATATATATATATTTATTTGATTCATTGAAATCCGATTTAAGTCATTTAATTTTTTTACGCTTTTGTATTAGAAATCCTGCGAGATCAAATAAAAGAATATAGTAAAAACACAATATGTTATTGTTAATGTGATTGCATGTTATGTGATTTTATTAATTTCCCTTGCCTTAGATTGTCGTTCCAATGCAGCGAACCTCCTTATCGACAAACATAATGAATGACATTAATTTTCTCTCGGTTGGGAAAATACACAAATAGTGATACGTATATTCATAAGAAAGATGTTATCTTTTAAAGATAACAATATAATTACGTATAAATTGATTATTATCAAGTGTGTATGCCAACACATGTGCCATATTAGCTTGTCATCAATATCAGCCCTCGGGCCTGCCGCCGTAGAGCTAATACATGAAATCTAGTCCTGTGGAGGTATGGCGAAGTGTTTAATAATTCTGTACATGTAATGAAATAAAAATTACATATATGAATCGTCAGAAGAATTAGGGGACAATATACAAATATGGTGAACATTGTACAATCATGGACCTCTGAAAAAATCAAAGGTTAGACCAGGTGCCATGGAGAATTAAATATCCCCTGATGACCGGTCATACCTACCGCGTTTCCACAGATAAATTCAGATGAAATAATTGAGAGACAAATTATCGTCAAAATCGAGGCGAACCAATAACTGTAGTTATCTACTTTCCATCCAGTGAAACATTGTAATTGCAAACAAGATCATTTTAGCGACCGAAAAAATGCGAAAAGTAGACATTAGATATGGTTTGTGGCAACAACTCTTTCAGTAAGTAGTTTTCAGTAACGTACTGGATACAAACACATATAAAGCAAAATAACTTCAGAATTTAGTATTAATATGAGTGTTACACTATTGGCGGTAAAATTGGGTGTCCAGTACAACTAATAGAAGTACAGTGATTTTTCACCGCATAATTTCAACGTTATAAGTTATTAGCAAGATTCGCAACAAATTTCAGCGGCGAAGGTGCTAAAATATTAACGCTGAGTAGTTAATATTAATGAGAATAATTGAGGAACAGTTACAAAACAAATACAAGAATATTGGCATTTAAGTTCGCGGATCAATAATCTAATAATTATTGCCCCTATCACACCTAGACGTGATGGCTAGCGTATTCCCAGCGTAAATATAATTTTGAGAAACGTTTGAATACGTTGCTACCCTTTTCTTTCATAGTTTCCCATGCGTTCAGCATACATTTGCATGCGATGGGTAACATAGCGACAAGTTCGGTCTGAAAAAAAAATTGTGCATGCATAGTATTTTTCTTTTTGGCAAGCTGTCTGGTCTTAATGTTTTCATAAGGATTATTTCTTTGACATTGCTTTAACGTTTTATATCGACATCATCATCATAAGCTTAATTTTGATCTGATTAAATAAATAAATCATTCTTTTTTCAAATGACATACTCTTATACATATACCGTAATACAAAATACGAATAACTTAACCAAGACATGCCCTTAGTTATATCATAACTTAACCAAGACATACCCTTAGTTATATCATAACTTAACCAAGACATACCCTTAGTTATATCATAACTTAACCAAGACATACCCTTAGTTATATCATAACTTAACCAAGACATACCCTTAGTTATATCATAACTTAACCAAGATATACCCTTAGTTATATCATAACTTAATCAAGACATACCCTTAGTTATATCATAACTTAACCAAGACATACCCTTAGTTATATCATAACTTAACCAAGAGATACCCTTAGTTATATCATATCTTAACCAAGACATACCCTTTGTTATATCATAACTTAACCAAGACATACCCTTAGTTATATCATAACTTAACCAAAACATACCCTTAGTTATAT
>JACSZP010044389.1:0-23967 GCA_016161895.1 Pinna nobilis | reverse complement strand
GGCACCCGTCGTGTTAACTATATTTCGAACCCGGCAACATTTCAAGTTCTGTTATAGCCATAAACGGTAAAAAAGGGGCGGGATTAGGTGTATTTAAAGTTAAACATACCACGCGCTGTAGGAGAAACATTCGTCACTATAACACTATATTTCAACTGTCAGTGAACATTCAAATTGAATTTCTTCCATATGCTGTTTCTCTAAAAGTGAAACATACCTTCTTATGCATTATGTTTAGATTTTGAAATCGTAGCTAGCATAATTTAGACTTGATATATAAGAAAGGATGGTCAAATGTAGAACAGCAAAACTAGAAAAAGTCTATAAAAGTATTTTAAGCTTTAATTGACTGATATTCAATCACAAACATTTTATTCCTCTGAACTTTTTTATATCGGCAATTTAGAGGCTTTCATCTGTTAGTGGTGTTTTAAGTATTTTTAAATCATCCTTCTATTGCATATTTCCCCTGAAATGAAATAAACAACATGTGAGAGCGTACATTATTATTATTATTATTATTATTATTATTATTATTATTATTATTATTATTATTTGAAATTATTTAAGATCTTCTGTTCCAACACCTTAATTCTAAACTTCTGTAATGAATTTAAAAGAAGGTATGATGTTCATTTTATTACCTGAATGGAAGTCTTTGAAACTATCATTCATCAACTTTACCAGCGTTTTCCGTAAATGAGCATGATTTTATGATTGCGGGATCGGGATTCAGAGGAAAAAATAACTCAAATGCAGAATTCAATTTTTAAGACAATCACTTGAAAGTGATGGTAATTAAGCTCGAATTCAACAGCGGATTATTCTTTATAGGAGAGCTTATAATTGCATTTACTTGCCTTGTGTTGAGGTGGGCGTTTGTTACTCGTCAGACAATTCATAGCTGGGCGGAATTATGCCGTACGTGAAGGGTCTGACTTCGTCTTCCGCAACACTGAATTCATCCCAAATTTTTTTGGGGTTCGTGTTACGGTATTAGAGGTTTACTGTCGCCACAATGACCAGTTTGACCGTTACAAAATATCGACTTTACAAATGATTGGATGTTTGTTCCCCTTATAAACCTTATCCCGACCTTTTCCAATCTTTTTCGACTATTACCGAAGTAGACTTTTCTCGGATTCGAAACATAAGTAACTCGACGGGTGTCGCTTGCGAAAGAAGAGTTGCTTTCCCTTCCGGAGCACCTGAATTTACCCACGATTTTTAGTGCGGTCCGTGTTACTCTATTTTTAGTTTTAAGTGTATTTGTGTATTTCTGTTTGATTTTCCTTTTTGTTTTGGCCACGGTGTTGTCTGTCGTTGACTTATTGAATGTACATTGCTCCTTGGTATTTTCTACTTTATCTCTTTTATCTTTCAGCATAATTGCCAAAAGAAATCCGGGAGGATCTGATATATCGTCTGGACATACAATGGGCGTTTATAAGATCACAGTGACCTTTACTGTTAATTTCTTACAGCGAGAATTCCATTTGATAGTTCTTTTGCTATGAAATATTGCCTTTTCCCCAATATACATACGAATACTGGTTTGTTTGTCTTAATTGTTCTGGGTTTCTATGGGTTATTTTCTGGATTCTTGACTGATTTGTCTACACATGTGATTCGTATACTCTAGGTCGGTTAAAATCAAAACAGATATCGTATTATTGTCTACGTTTAAAAATGTAAATGCAACGAACAGTGATCGATCTCATAATTCCTACAAAAATTGCAAAATACGGATACACAATAGGTGGGATCAGGTGCCTAGTAGGAGTAAGCATGCCTTGTTTACCGGTCACACCCGCTATCAGCCCTATATTTTGATCAGGTAAACAGAGCAATTCGTAGTCAAAATCAGTATGAAAAGAACGGTTTAACAACGTTATGAAACATGTCGGACAGCATTCGACCCATTGACAGGCTGTATCGGCAAACTAGATCATTGCACCAACCGTAGAATTTATGAAAGGCTGACTTTAGCCGAGAGTGTTGGAACCCTTGTAACACCAACTTGTTTGTCAGTAGCCTACCTCGATATAAAAACTCTCCATACGTTGAACAAGCTCTAGCGTATTGAATCAGTTGAGACACTTAGACTCTATATGCAGGCGAGGAATATGCTACATTGATATGGGAAGTTAACAATGGTGAAACTGACGTCATCCTATATTTATTTTAAAGTTGAGTTGTGAGTTTACCGTTGAGGTATATTTTCAGTAAAATATCTTAGTAGACGTAGAAGACTCTGTAGTGTTTTTTATCTCGAGTTCACTGGGGTATATCGAATCGACATATGAATGAAAATGGCTATTGTTGATAGATAAACGTCGTCGATTTATTTAAATGTCGGGTTGAATGCAACAGTAAGAGACGTCTCACGCAGAAGCTTTTGAATATTTTCTGCCTCATAAGAATACAAAAATAGGTCAGCTTCCCATCGGAATTCCAATAGACTGTTGGAAGGCCCGATCACCAAAAACTACGAAAATATTGTCAATGAGCAACTCAAGCATCTTTTTTATATCAACCTCAGAGAACTTGTGCGTAGAATCAGAGTGGTGTTTAACAAAGTAATTTTTTGAATGACCGATCACCAAATATGAATATTTCCTATTGCTATTTTTGTTGAAGCAGAACTGCCTATTATACCAAAAAGCCTAATCTTAAATTCATTGTAAGGATGATGTTGTAAAGTGTTGAAAAGTCGTACGTTTTGATGCTGTTTAAATTGGAAAACAGTTATCACTTTAAATATCCTAAAAGATCATTAGAATTTTTTATAATCAACATCTGATTCAAACCGCATCTAGCATACGTTGTGGAACAATACGTTTGAAATTTCTCCTTCACAGCTGTCAATATTTTGGTGAGGACTAAGGATAGGGGTTTTTGTTTGTAAGGGTTTTTGTGAAGTTTAGGAACCCAGTACATGTACGGCAATTCGTCCGGTTGACTGAAATATTAAATGTATTTAAAAAACTGAAACATGACTTTGAAGAATTTCATCTTTTAAAAGGGCAGTTGGCATATATGTATTATTACCAAATGCGGAACGTATGTCAAGTTCGCTGAGAATGCATTTGTAATAATACGCCTAACAAACAAAGACAATGTTGTTCCAGCTTTGTCAGCTGAAACCAAAACATACTCCTTGTGCAACCTGTCTAATTCCTGCATCACTTCTCGTTTACTAAAAGCAGAGGGATAGATAGTAAGCAGTTTAGTTTTTATGCGTTTAAAATGTAATTTCAATATCCGTCCTTTGCTCTTAATCCATTCTGATAAGGTATCAAGTTCTCATTTTCATTTTAAGCCCATCGTCTGGCATAATCTTCGACAGAGTTCATTATTGCGATGAAGTTCTTTCGCCAATTAATAGGCCGGGGTTCTCTAAATTTAGGACCTCTTAGTATAAGTGATTTCATATTCAACTATATCAAAATAACCAGTATGTCCATGTCCAGTTGGATTATAGTTGAAAGAAGATAAAAAACACAGAACGCGTAGGTGGATTATGAATAAGATGGTCTATAAGTAATTCAGGCACTGTAAAGTTTGTTTGTAATTAAACAATTTGGATGCAATAGTAGATGTATATTTGTAGGAAATACAGCGTGTATATTTGAACTTAAAGTATGCAGGAATACAGGACTGAACTTTTTATGACGTAAAATGTTCTGATATTGACGCAATCCGTTTGTTTGTAAGCTGAAGTTTAAGGAATCTACTGCAAGATTCGAAAGGAATGTCATCCATAACCCTTGTCGGCTTAAAGAGCCTGTGATAAGCATCATCCAAAATCACAGAATTAAGTCTGGCATTGAAAATCCAAGTAAGGACTAGCCCGAGATTCTTCGAATAACGTATTAAAAATTTCAGTGGTACAGAGTAAAGTTTAGTTCGAATAAGATGTAGTCCTAATTGTTTGTTGACATAAGGCAAAAGTGAATCAAAATTGTCATTATGTAAATTTGGTCTTTTATATGACCGATGTACATAGCTGCGCCTATGTCTTTGTATAATTGGAAAAAGTCACATCATATTGACGTTAAATCCCTGTTGACTTGTTAAATTTCCTATATTGTTAATGTTGTCATTGCATCCATATGGTGTATACCATATCCACATATAACGCAGTGCTTAGAGTTTTAATCCAGTGTTCTTCTCGTTGTTTACGGAAAGGGGTACTTAATATTGGATTGTTAGTATGGTGATAAATTTTCTCTCGAATTCTGACCCGCATGGACAAAATGGAATGGTCCGGGGCATTGAAATGTTTATAAAGAAGTTGATTACCACCATTATTAATTTGAAATGTGTGTCCAGATATTCTATTATTGAGTGCCCCTTAGTTTCGCAAACATAGATTTAACCATGATAAGTAAAATAATTTATGTTGTATGGTGGATGTTAATTTCAGGTTGGTGTGTAAAGCGAGAACTTTTATTTTCGCGATTACGCGCACTCGCGTAATTACGCGATAATAGAATTATCGCGAATTAAACTGGATTTAAAATATAAAGACTATGTTTTCAAATTATTTTGTATTCATATTATGTTCTTAGTGTTTACAGTGTTACAGGAGTTCCGGGACCTCCGTGGCCGAGTGATTAGCGTGTTCGACATCGAATCGAAGGGTCCGGGATTCGAATTCCGCAGCGGCACTCTGCGGTTGGCCGTCCCTGTCTTTCGGATGAGGCAGTAAAAACCGAGGTCCTGTGTCACAGTGGGTGTTGGCATGTTAAAGAACCCTCCCTACTCTACGGGCAACAGTGCTGAGCATAGGCAAATTTTGTCGCCCTTCACCAACACACGGTGACGTCTGCAATTGAGTGAAATATTTGAGTTGGACGATAAACAGCAATGCGACAACAATAAGGGTTCAAAGAGTCTCGTGCGAAGTCTTTATTTCGCAAATGGTATGGTTGTTATACAGGGCTATTTTGCCAATACTACCTTTCATTGGGTCGGAAACTGTCTGACGTGGTTCATACCATTAGTAATGCCGTTCTTTATACCCTGGTTTTTGACTAACGGTTCCCTTTTCTTATAAAAAAGGAGAATGAATATAATTTATTGCGAGTTATTTTGTTCTTTGAAAATTTTTCTATATGACAAAATGGCGCAAATGATGATATGAAGGTAGTTACTAACTTTCATTCAAAATGAAAACTAGCGGGTAAAATAAATATACAGTTTGTAAAATTAAATATACAGTGAACTTCGAAAATAGCGAATTTCTAGTTATAGCGAACAAAATCCCCGAGTCCTGTGTGTTTACCGTCAATGTGTGTAAAATCTGAAGCAAAAATACACTGATACAACGTAGTCATTTTACTGGTCCTGGTGCATTTGTTATAAGTGGAGCTGACTGTACAATGTGGAATTAAATACATTAGTGGCAGAAATTGCCCAAAATTCTTTTTAAGCTCCGGTATGATCTTATCTTAAGCAAAGAATAATCAAATGGGGCGTAAGATATACTTACTTTAAGGCTTGCGATAATTCACAATGACACAATGTACTCTTATTGTTTGGGTAAATAAGAGTACTGGACCCAGGTCCACAGTGGTTTAATTCGTAGGTAAATTTAACAATGAACTTAAATCTGTGGTTAATTGTTGGTTAAATCTGTGGTTTTGACAACACTAAAATACATTTTAATAAGTTAACTCGTAATCAACTGCTTAATAATTCTGCAATAGCGATGAGTCATACATGTATAGTTAGCAAATTACAAGCTAAAATTTTGACCTGTGGCTAATGGCTAACTTTAAGTTAATTCAACAATGCCTTGTGTAACTGATATTAATTAGTATGATGTGTTTGTGGTAGAATTAACTAATATGACTGCTGCTTAAGAACGAACGAAAGTTCCGGGTGTTGCAAGTAAGCGGGAGATTGTGGTTCTTTTCTTTCAATATTTAGGAAAATCTGTTGTTGTCGACTTGTTGTTTAACGTCCCACTTAACGGTCCTTCACTTATTTGGAGGCGTTTGTGCGTGTCGGTGAAGGGCGACACATATTGCCTATGCTCGGCACTGCTTGCCGTATAGCAGGGATGATTCTTTAACGTGCCAACACTTACTGTGACACGGGACCTCGGTATATACTTTATCATCCAAAAGCGGCAAACCTCTTTGATTCGACGTCGAACACGCTAAACCACCAGGTCACGTGGACACAGGAAAATCTTTATCTTAATGGATAATTCCTGAACAAGATATATCATTACCCTCAGAAAAAACAAGGAAACAAAACTGTTTCCGTGTATCATAACGAAACAAAAATGACCAGCTGTAAGAAAACAAAAAAAGGATGAAATAAAGAATTGAGGATGTCCTACCTGATAACTGTACACATAATGTGGTAACACATATCCCAAAGCACCATAATTTAGTGTCCATACTTGTAGACGACATAAGAAACAATGGCGATGCTCAAGAGGCGTAATTGTACACTATTGTTTCAAAATGACACCGGCAATCCGAAAACGGGCGGACGTAAATTCAGGAAGGTATGATTTTGTGTGTCGTACTGAAAGGACATTTGTTTCCTATTTACATATTTTACAGAGGTTTTGGATATGAAGAAATGGTCTAATTCATAGACTGCAAAGCGCGGGAACGTTGTCTGACGATTATTCACGAGAAGTGTCGACAGTGTCAATAAAACGTAACGACGCAAATATATACGATATGAAAAAAGATACAAACTGCCGTCAAAGTGTTAAAAAGTACAGTTTTTTTAAGCAATATATAATGGAATGAAAAATAGCCTGAATTAGAAATACTGTTTGGTTTTTATATATTCCTCTATTCCTTACAAATCGCGAATTTCTTTTCCGGCATTTTCCATGTAAAACAAATTTTTGGATTGCACTTGACACGGTCTATTGATTCCTTTACTAAATGTTTTTCAAACTTCTGCCCTATACCGAGGTCATTCAGTTATACTCGATTTTCGGTGGGGGCCTCCGTGGCCGAGTGGTTAGCGTGTTCAACTTCGAGCCGAGGGGTCCTGGGTTCGATTCCCGCAGCGTCACTCCGCGGTTGGTCGTCCTTGTCTTTCGGATGAGACAGTAAAAACCGAGGTCCTGTGTCATAGTAGGTGTTGGCACGTTAAAGAACACTCCCTGCTCTACGGCCAGCAGTGCCGAGCACAGGCAAAATTTGTCGCCCTTCAACGGCACACGGCGACGTCTCCATATGAGTGAAATATTCTTGAGTGGGACCTTAAACAACAACGCAACAACAACAATTTTCGATGTCCCAGGTAATGAAGAAGCTTGATTGTCTAAATCCTTTATCAGCATTCAAAGACTTGACTTCACTCGAGACGTGACTTTAGCAACAACTCCAATATACAGTTCACTCTCGTTATAGCGCCCCCTTTTGTTTTTCCAAAATATGGCGTTATAACGAATATGGCGATAGGTCGAGTTTGCATTCACTAACGAAGTCAGCTGAAAACTAAAATTATTAGGTTATGACTTTTTATCTATAATTCACAATGTTAATATTGCATGAATCACTATGTTTATTAAATATATTTTAGCATTATAAGACAATTTGAAAAGATTTTTTAAAAGCAGTGCAACATTTTAAATTGCGTGAATGCATTGAACTAAAGAAAAAATGTAAACATGCATCTCAAACGATCAACTTATTTAGTAGCAATTCCGATCTATATGTTCAATGGCGATACTATCAAGTGAAACTCAATGGGATTTTCAAGATTTGGCTTGAAAACACAGTGGCGGATGGCAGTATGCGAATAAGGCGGTTTAACGGGAGTTATCAATAGCTGGAAATCCGTTCTTCAGAAATGTATGGCGGTATGCGAATATGCAGTAAATTGAGAGTGGACTGTACATGTATCAATGTTTATATTTCTATCTGGGCCGCAGTGGCATCGTAGTTAGACTTCTGATCGTGAGTTCCGGGGTTCGAGCCGAAGCCACGCTGTGGTAGGCTGTCCCTGTCTTCCAGAAGAATAAAAGGTCCCGTATGACAATAGGTGTCATAACGTTAAAAAAAACCTCACTGCTCGACGGCATAAGTGCCGAGCATGGGCAAAAGTTGCCCTGTGCACACGGCAACTACTCCATATAAGTGAAAAATTATTGAGTGGGACGTTAAACAACAATTCAACCAACAAACTTGAGTTGTACGTTAAACAACAACTCAAATAAACAAGTATCAATGTTAATTTTTTTAAGGTATATCTCAAATAATTCTTACTCATTAGAAAATTGTCATGTTAAATATCTTACATAGACATTGCTTGCGTACAGATGACACAATTTTTACATTGTAAACTTTGATACACAATTCAGACAAAATATCTATTCTACTTGAATTACCATCCGGAAACTCTTCCATCATGTGATGGCGTCTAAGTGTTCAGGGAATAGAACCCACTATTCATACACACTAACAATGGCCAGTGATTCACGGTACTAAGAAAAAGGAAAGCAGACAAACTTGTTATCTATACATCGTTTTAAATCATCTTGATAATAGTATTCTGTTTAAATTTATATTGCCTATTCCGTTTAATTTTACTCGTTTAATAGCTAATTCACATGTTGACATAATAAAGAGGTTATAAAATTGCCAAATACCATTCAGCTATACAAACAACAAATTCTACGGTCGGTACAATGATCTGGTTTGCCGATACGGCCTGTTATTGGATCGAATGCTGTATGACATGTTTCGTAACGCTTGTTAGAGCGTTTTTTACTCACCGATTTTGACTACGGATTACTCCGTGTACCTGATCAAGATATAGGGCTCACGGCGGATGTGACCGGTCAACAAGGGATGCTTACTCCTCCTAGGCACCTGATCCCACTTCTGATGGACCAAAGGGTCCGTGTTTGCCCAACTCCTTTTTTTGCATTCCTTGTGGGAATTATGAGATCGATCACTGTTAGTTACCTTTACCGTTTCATCGCCATGAAGGTCCTCTATATTACGATCTTCTTAACTATAATTGCCCTTATTCTGTTCACTCGTTCAATTCATCTATATTCTATCTCCTGTCGCAAAAATGTGGCTGACAAAATATGTTGAAGATTTCCTCTCACATTACAAATCAAACAAACATCCATTTTAAAAAGTAAATAAAATGGTTATTATAAATGACCAAGATGCAATATTTATACTATCATGCTTTTTAACAACAGTAGAACCAAAAATAAAGAAAGTTGATAGCTGAAGATACCAAAGAAAAATCAAAATTCAGAAATCGAATGACAGATGAAACCATGACCAAAGCAAAAAGGGACAAACACACACACTGCAATCAACTCAACAAGACGTGTAAACCTCAAAATATAGTGCACGAATCCAACAAAACCGGGGTGAGTTCAGTTGCTAAGGAAGGGTGTAACTCCTGCGGCACCCGTCGTGTCACATATTTCCGAATACGAGAATAAGTCGAAATCGGTGATATTCATATACGAGAAAAGGGACAGGATTTGATGTGTGACAAGGAGAGCATATCCCTCATCTTCTGTTTTACAGATATACCATATCGATCAATTATCAATTATCCTGAACTCTGATATATTGAAAACCTTGCTTAATTTGAGATGATTTTAATTCCCATTGCAATATTTATCAAGGTTTTGTGTGGAGGCGTTATTTATTTTCCTTCTTTTTCGGCGCTGTTTTTATGAAAGAATAAATCATTCTCCTTTGGTTTCATTTTATCCGGTTCTACTACTCATTCTTAATATCTATACAATGTGAGCAATTTGTCTGACGAATTTATTTTAGTAGCAATGAGATCTTCCTTTTTCCTGTTTCTTTTATCTTCGATTAAATCTCTTCGAATAAAGTTGTACCTCCTCCTGCAATGAAATGAAAAAGTTAAATCAGAATGTGTGACTTTCTCGGCAACGCTACAGAAATTTTATCAAAACAGACTGGAATTTGACATGTATTTAGACCCTATAGTTCTCATAAGACTTATGAGATCAATCACTCTTCGTTTTGGGGCCTCCATGGCCGAGTGGTTAACGTGTTCGACTTCGAGCCGAGGGGTCCGGGGTTTGATTCCCTCAACACCACTCCGCGGTTGGCCGTCCCTGTCTTTCGGATGAGACAGTGAAAACCGAGGTCCCGTGTCACAGTAGGTGTTGGCACGTTAAAGAACACCCTGCTCTACGGCCAGCAGTGCCGAGCACAGGCAAAATTTGTCGCCCTTCACCGGCACACGGTTACGTCTCAATATGAGTGAAATATTCTTTAGTGGGACGTTAAACAACAACGCAACAACAACAACTCTTCGTTGTCTTTACCTTTTCATCGATAAGTTTGTGGCGTCCGGAGTCTTTGATCTCAAATTATTGTCATCGCTCATGATGCAAAATAATATTCGGTACAATATAAATATATGTAGCGTTTTGTATTTTTTCTGATATATAACGCATGCCTTAAACAATTTGAGCATTTACGGAAGTCCTCGGTGTACTAAATGTCTTCTTTTAAATCAAACCAAACATTCAAATATTTTTAACAAAAATACAAACAGAAAACACAATAGCTACAAAAAAAGAGAGACAAGAATATAGCAAATAATCTACATCACGTTTTTGTCTCGATTCAAATTGACATTATGAACAGGTAGACATTTACAGAAAATATTTTTGATAGTATCATCTAATTAGTTAGATAGAATGGTGTTTTAACATATTGACACTACATATTATTCAATAATGCAAAGCCCCCCCCCCCCTCTCCGAAACATTCTTTCTAAATTTAAATTACTTCAAAGGTGTCAGATTTTTTATTTAGGAAAAAATAATACCTAATTATACTCAAATTAAAATCTTTCAATCTCTAAACCTTGAAATTTTAACAGCATTTTTCGTATAAATGTAATTCCAGTTCCCTAACTCACTTTACCTTCGGTAGGCAGACTGTTAAAGAACCATGTCTTGGACGATCCTGTTTTTCTTCTCCAACGTTATAGATCACGTGACCGACGAACTTATTGTTTTTCCCCCTCGCCTGTGCTGCATCAGCATTCAAATGACCATTCATTCTAGCTGAATCGATATTTACATAGAATCGTAACCTGGGTCTCTTCTGTCCAGCAAGAAAGGTCACCGCGCCCTTTGAGGTTATAAAGATATCCTCCCCATCACTAATGTAAAATTCGCCACTCTGCGGTGGACCCTCGGTGAAGCCATCATCTGCCATTTCTCTCAATGCGTTAGCGCATTCTTTGGAGGGAAGACATCTTATGTAAACTTCCCCTGGGTCCTTTGAATTTTGTTTACAAAGAAGCCTCGCTCTGACTTGATGATTTAGTGTTGATATCAAGTCTGCCGCCCTAGTGATGTCCTCATTTTTCATATCTTTTGAGACGACTAACCCTAAAATTCTGAAAGATAACAAAATGCTTTCTATCACTTTGCAAGAATCGTTTAGAGATTATAATCAAGTATTCGTATAGTTTAAAGTATAAAGAAATCATAGTTACACGTCCTGTTTTCTTCCCAATGTCATGTTCTAACTTTTGAATTTACCAGGTGGGTGGTCAATACAAAAGTTAGAACATGACACCAAACACAGTCACGGAAACCGAATCGAACTATGCAGTCATTTCTGTTCAAAAATATGTATTATGTAGTATGTTTAACTGTTGTTGAAAATCCCTCACAAAATAATTTGATTTATGTTTCACCTAATTCTGATCTCGGAGAAATTTAGCCTTGAATTTTCTGTAAAGTTTCAATTCCTACTTTTCACAGGACCTCGGTTTTTATTTCTCTCACGTCGGACATAATTTTCTCTCATCCCAGACCAAACAAATAGCCTGTAGCTTAAGTCATATTATACCTTGCAGAGTTAAAAAAAATATTGAAAACTGCAACAACCTTACATTTTCATTTGAATTATTCCTTGAAGAAAATATTTTGAGATTCTATTGAATTTTACTCACGTATGGTTTTTGGTCATTCTTTTTTACTATATCAGAATGAACATTTCTTCATAACAGATTGATATACAAAGGGGTATAATAAACCATATTTCGTGAAGGAAAGATAGGAAACCGAATTTTCTTTTCGTTTGATATTAGTGTGATAACAATCCAAACATATCAAAAACTGGAAGTCCAAGTTTGCCCACTGCCAGATTTATCTAATCCCCAGTTCTCTTAATGTAAATAGCATAACAAGAGATCGCTTCTCACGTTGGGTATCTCTTTTTTTCTTTTTATTTGTTTTTTTTTTAAGTTTCTGTCACTTACTTCAAAATATCGCGGACCATAGATCTGTCAGATGAACATCGAGAAATTGTAAGACAAATCTGAACCGATGTACAGTTCTACCATCTCCAAAGGTGATGGAACGTAATTCTAACCTTCCTGCTAAAATGACGTTAGTGTCGGATATCCATAAGCGTCATTCCATCACTAATTGAAACAATAGTCATGCACAAACGTTATCGGGTACCACGTCTTACATGAATGTTTTCCATTCCAAACTGTTATCATTGCACCGAAAGTATATCACTAATTGAGACAGCAGATTCTATTAAATATAAGTATATTTTCTTACTCCGTCGATCTTGTCTTTTTCGGGAGAGATATGAATACGGCATCTTGCATATCGGAGACAGGTTTCATTGTTTCCACCTTCCAACCTCGTTTGTTTTGATTGGTTGCTATTTTTATCACTTGTCCTGAAATAAAAAGTGCAATTTTAGATTTGTTGTTTAGTTGCATTCTTCTTGGACGTCAGACTCAAGAATATTTCACTTGTATTAAGACCTAAATGTATGCCTTGGAGGCCAATAAATTTGTCTTATGGTCGGCACTTTTTGCCGTTGAGCAGGGAGGGTTTCAATGTCCTGTCACGTACTGTGACACGGGACCTCAGTTTTTACTGTCTTATGTGAAAGATGGGGACAGCCAACCACGACCTTATAATCAGATGGCGAATACGCTAACCACTGAACCAAGGTGGAACCCTTTAGTACTGTGTTGCACTGTCTATTACTCTACTTAATGTTAAGCAATGTAAAATTGTAAAAGATCACTTTTCATTTTACACAAGTATGATAGTAAACAAAATACATGCCAGAATAAACGATGCTGATATAATAAACTACTCGTGTAACTCTATGTATTACTATTTTTTCCTTTCAATGATGCTTCGGTCTATTTATGTTACATACTCAAATATATGTTCATATTTAATTTAACATTCATGCAAATATATTTACATGTTGTTCTTCTTTATCATAGTAAATGATAAGTGTGTATATATAGCGCATGTGCTACCAATGTGAAAAGTCTCGGGCGTATTAATATTCATTTCTAAATATGGCNNAACAAATCCAATGCTGATAGTATGCAGTGCTTTAACAAAGCCCACGGACAATACACTGAATGACATCACCTCCTCTTGAAATTCCCATACCTCTGTTATGTCAAGTTTTACATCCTCAGGACTACTTAACAATTCAGTATTCCATNNNNTGAAAAACTCCGCGATCTTAGAAACTGTTCAAAAATAATATAAAATGTTAAATGTTCTTTATGAATGAAATCCATTAAAATATCAATGTTGTTTAAGCAATAAATGTGCTGTTTATTGATTATAGATGGCAGAGTGAGACACAAAAGGATTCCTTCGGACGGACTATTTAACCTTAGCAACCAATTTACCGTAGCAACCCGGCAATGTAAAACTTTTATTAACGCCCTTTCGCTGTTATTTATCCAGTTTTAATGTAAATATAAGGATTGATTTAATTTTTGCCCCGTATACGGTAGAATGAAGTCTGTTACCAAGGAACATTTCAATTATGGGGCGCTAGCGCGCCCCATAGGTATTTACCTTGGAAACAGACTTCATACTACCGTATACCGGGTAAAAATAACAATCAAACCTTAGATATAGGAAAAATAAAATCCAACCTGCAATGAACACGGCATCCTAAAACTATAAATACATGTGTATTTAAACGTTTTACGGATAGTTCTATTTTACGGAGCTATATTGATTTTAGCCTACTTACACCTCAAACTGGACTAATGGCATAATTGTTTATGAAATGTTTTTTTTTTCAAAAATGATACCTTCAAAGTTTTCTTGGGCTTCTTTTTCATAATTCTGTGCGGCTGTCTGTAAGTCATCTGCCAGGCCACTATGGTTGGTCTGGCGTAGGGCCTCGCAGAAGGACTGGAACTGCTGTCTATTACAGCTCTCAAGTTCCTCCAATAGAAGTCTTGCTCTGGTTGTTTCAGAGAAGCATGACTTAAATTGAAAAAAAAGACAAGTGAAGGATTATTCCTAGTTATATATTTAAAATTGAATGTAAACTTCTCGTGAAATGATGAAATCCTTCTTAATGAAAAAAGTAAAAGTTATGTTAAGTGTGTTTATGTATGTTCTTTGACGCTTGAATAATACTCGGATAGTAATGCAAAATAAAGATTTATGACATCAAATGTCTGGGAAATTATTACATATCAACAATATCGGGTGTCCGGGTAGCGTAGTGGTTAGCGCACTCGTTTCTCACCAATGCGACCCGGGTTCGATCCTCGGATCTGCCTAGGTAGTATGTGAGACGGTATGGTTGATCGCCAGCTCGGACACGTGGGTTTTCTCCGGGTACTCCGGTTTCCTCCCACAGCAAGAACCCCCGAATGCCAACATCAGAGCCAACGAGAGACATTAATATAAGTTATCTGAACTTGTTTGTTAATTGTTGTAAAATAAATAAAGTTTAAACTTTAACAATATCGGGAAAGAAAATTGAAAATGCTTCAAATGGAGGAGACATTATGCACGTATTATATTTTGTTTACTGTTCTCTTGAAATAAATGTTTGAAAATAAGATACGCATTTCGGTGTACATGAGATTTCAACTCTGGAGAATGTCTCTCAGTTATAATACATGATTAGTTTTGAAAAGCCTTTGTGATTCTAAGATATATCATAAAGCGCTATAGAATAAAACCATACCTTAATGGGGTCAAGTTTATTCTTGTCCATTGTACCATTGGTTTCAAATATTCTGATGATATCATCGACAGGTATATCCCCTACCAGGCGATTGTAATGTGCTCTTAATGCTTTCTGGACGAAATGACCTGTAAAACAATTGAGAATTGCGTCCATGGTTGCACTAGATACTTTCATGCTAATTATATGGAAATTGGGTGCGGCACGTATGCCTGACAAAATTTATAAAATGATTCTTTTCACTCCTTCCAAGTTACTTATTATCTTTTTTTTTATATATTTTTATGATTTTTGTGTCGCGAATGGCTATATTGTTGCTCATAGTTCACTGCCACACGTGTGAAGAAAAAGATTAGCAATTTCTCGAATAAACCGATATTTAATATCATGAATATTTTGTACAGTACGCCTCAATACATGAAGCATCTATTTTACTAGTTTTCGTCAAACTTAGAAATTTATGTCTGTGAAATTAAAAATCATGAGACATATTACTCCATCCACATTTCTCCTTTAAATAAACTATTTTTAAGCGTATGCCTCAATTCACGATGGCAAACATACGCGGTATGTAAGAAAAACCCTTACTAGCAAATGCATATTTTCCTGTCTTTCGGATGGGTTTTGTAGCACAAATATTAACAAACAAGTCTTACCTGGTGATAATTTGTCAGCTCGAACCCGCACCTTTATTTCCTTTTCGTTGCAACTATCAAATTGAATGTCAAGAGGTCCTGTGTGTAGCTGGATGTTGTTTAAATTCTTTTGATCCTTCATTGTTTCGTTCAAGTTCGGACTTCCGGGCTGCAAAATGAAATGAATAATTGTGCTGAATATGTAAAATGTTTAATGTATAAGAAAAATTGTCGGCTACAGGCAGAGAGAAAAAAAAGAAAAGGTTGAGAGTGAAAGAGGCGTATGTATTGATGTATTTAATATAACTTTCTTTTAAAAAAGATGATTGTTTAGATAACACTTTACCATCAACGAGATATTTGCACCATGCGGGAAGCAATGTGTTGGTACGGTGACATCAATGTTGTTTTGAGATGCCTCAAAGGTTCCTCCATCAGCAGACATGAACAAGTTCTGTCGTCTGGCTCTCGATATCACTACAATATCAAGTCTTCTGAATCTGTCGACCTCTGTGCCTATAACCTGACTATCCTGCAAGAAAGTAACAGAATCGTTCAGAAAAAGTATATCAACTGCGTCATCTCATTACACTCAACGATCAGCATTCAAATAAGATTCATTTGAATAGTATATTTCCCATAGAAAAAGCATATCTAGTAATATGTGAGGATTTCGAGATTAAAGGTTTTAAAATTATCTCACGTTCTAACATTGGAAAGACCCGTGGGGTGTGACTGAATTAAAGGATATTTGAGTGTGTGCAATCTATACCTTTTGTGCAGAGTTTGGAAAATCATGCAGGGTTTTAGAGACCTTGATTTCTCCTTCGTCTACTGCCATTTTCACGATTGTCTCTCTTCCATACCGAGACTTGTCACAAGGAATGAAAATTCTCAAAGGCAACTGAAAAAAAATGAAATACTGCAGAATGATGTCAAATGAACAGCAGCTTAACTTAATGATAGATATTTCTTTCCTTTGATGGTCTAACATTGATTAAGGCATAAAATGTCATCGTTTGATTGGAAACCTCGTGGAAAATATATCATCCAACACTATCCTCCAAGACATTATTCACTTACCTGACCCAAAGACAATATTCACTTACCTTACTTAATCGGTGCAAATCAATAAACTAAACCGTACCAAAAAAACATTCAAATTGAGAGCAATGTATGTTAAAAAAACATTGCATATTTCAGTAAAAAGCACTAAAACCAACAACATTGTTTATCCACAGAGACAGACATGTCCAATGTCCATTGTATCAGTAAACAAGATGGATCTATTTCGAAAACAAAACTTAGTGATCAAAGTTAAATATTAAGAATAAACTAAGTTAATGTGTTGATTTTTTTTTCAATTATGCGTACGGATGGATTAAATGATATCTCCACAGTAAGCACACGTTCAGTTTTTTTTAACATTGTATGTGTTTAATTGAAGAAAATAGCTCAGGGATGTGACCGGTTGAATTGTCCAATTTCGGGATGATTTCAGACGTCTTGTAACAGGGAATGGACTGCAACGAAGATGGGACAAGAGAAGTCAAATTAGTAAATTCCTTCTTCGTTGCAGCTTGTCTTGTCTAACTGCTTGTCTCCCTGATCGCTCTTAATTTGCTGTCGCCCACTTCATGGATTATTTTCAGTAGTTTTCCTCTGTTGAAAAACTTTAAAAACTTGCTAATCTTGGACGAAAAGTCTCTATGTAGGTACACGACCCATGTTTGATGTCGTCTGGAAATAAGCTAGAAATAGAGCTTCGGGAATTTTCTGAAAAGGGACGACAACCCTATTACCTCATCTTCATTATACAATCATAAAAGTTTTCTGTTGCCCAGAGCAACCACAGGGAAAACAACATTTTGCATGAAAGTAAAGAAACTCGTGAAAGATGGCATGACACTGTATATCTATAGTCATTACCGTATACATGTATAAGCATTGATTACCTCTGGTTTGATTTGGGTGCCACTTCTGGTTTTTACTGTTACTACTGAGGACATGATAATTTCGTCCTTTCCTTCTCTGAATTGCTCTAAATCCCTCTTGTTGCTTGACCAAGTACATATCAAATCTTCCTGAAGTAGACTTCCATATACTGCCGATACGAAGCAATATTCTTCGGAGTGATGTGTGTCAGTACTGCCTGAACTTTGATACCTAGCGGAGATTATAAATCGAATAGTAAAGTTAATGAGAGAGAGGTGAATATACAGTGGCATGAAAGAGTACTTGTATAGTCACATCCTTCGTTAGACAGAGGAACCCACAAGCTTGTCATTTTTGTCTGAACTTAAGTTTTCCGTTTTGACCTCCTCGGTATTCTGTCATTGGAATGATTCTGGTCGATTTCCAGAAAGTGACAAGTAAACTGCATTAGAATAGGTGCAAATGTTCTTTCATAAAGGGTTTGATATTTACATGTAGCTATCGTTGTGGGTTGCTCGGCTGGGATTTAAAAACCAAGGGCATGTGTCTGAGGAGGTGTTATTGCAATAAAATAGAAATAAAATAATAAATATACATGTAATTGAAAATCCAAGAATTTGACTAGTCTAGAATAATGACGGTCTCAACGTGGAAAACAAATGAAAATCCCTAACGGGACGGGACCAGGTGTCCGGAAGGAGGCAACGTCCCCTGTTGGCAGGGTACACCCGTCGCAAATGTTTCCCGGGCCCTACGAGTTCGGTAAAATATCGATTTCAGTTACAAAAGCCATATGCTCTTGATCTAACCAGCAAAGTTTCATTGTAAATATCAATGTTCAAGAATATCATCCACCTTCCCAGAAAGAGGAACCCCATATTGTTTAACAAGTTCGGTGTATTGACCATAACACTTACGTAGTGAAGATTACAATCTTTCAGTAATGTACTTTTGTGTGAGTAGTGCAATTAAAGCAGATACCCTCACATCTAAGTATCGTAAGTGTCATGCAAAGACCATTTACATGCAACAAGAGTAAACAATTCTCGTGTGGGACATCACTAAAGATGCATTTGGACTCTTTTTCATTTTCACAGCGTTATGAAATAAAGGAAAATGTATTTACGTCATAATTTAATAAGAGTTTACAGCCGCTAAAATTAAAAAAATACTGTACATATCACCTAATTGTCATAACTTTGAACTCAAAACAAGACCACCCACGTAAGCAAAATCGTTTTGTCATATTTATGTCTGAGTCGCTAATCTACTAAGTGGTCGAGTCTACAGATTATATACAAGTTTTACACAATATAAATACTGGGAATAGAACCAACACTTTGTTTAGAATTGTTGAGAAAAGGAAGCGAAAGACAAATATATCAGTTTCAGATCTAAAATGCAAAGAAAAATTACCAAAGAAAGTAAGTTTAAACATGGGAACCTTACCGACGTCATCTTCATTGACGTATTATCAAGCAGGTCGAATGTGCGCGCGAAATATAAAAATAAATGTCCTTTAATGCAATAACTAGTTTAACCAATACGGAGATTGATTTTTATGTACTGTAAATCCAGTTTTATTGTCACGTAATTACGCGAGAGCGCTTACTCGGGGAAATAAAGTTCTCGCTAAATATACTAACCACATATTTACACATACTATACAACATAGCTTACTATACTTAACATGAACACGCGCGAAAATATACTGTCGCAAATAATTACATAACAATCGATTCGCCATAAAAAAAATTTTCGCGAAAATTTCTGGATCTACAGTAGGACGTAGTACAACAATAAAACATGCTGTTCTGGACGTTTTGATATTTTTTTTGGTTTTTTGGGGGGTTTTTTTTGTTTTTTTTTAGATTTGTGAATCAGTGTGTTAAAGAGGACATGTTTCCGTGGTCGTCTCTTATCCGATCAAACTGTGTTAAATGAGTCCAAGTTCAACTTTAAAACATGCAAACAAACTTGGGATACAATGCTTACTTATCCCCAGTAGATGAGGCATATATATATGCCCAAAATACCTGATTGATTCAATTTTATATCGACATTTTCATTGCAGAATTGAGATAATAAAAAATGCAATAGTGGTGATCTTGATTGAACTCTTTTTTTATTTTTTAAATTTTTTAAATATTCTTTAATTTTCAAAACTAGTATTCAAGAACTTTGCCATGCTAAAACATCATATCTGTATCTCGATTTATATTATTACTCTAAGAATCGACGCATTTAAAACCAATTTTCAAACTGATATAACCCGATCAATGGGTAAGTGGATTAAAGCTTTCGAGTAAGACATTTATTCCCTTTTTCAACACTAAAGGAGAAAATGAAATACAGGCTCATGTCATGATAAACAAAAAACAAAAAACATACTTGAAAACTGGCCAGTTCTGTTTTTCTTTTTCAATCCGTTTTTCCTCTTCACGTTTTCTTTTCTCTTCCTCCTCTTTCTTTCTCTTTTCCTCTTCACGTTTTCTTTTCTCTTCCTCCTCTTTCTTTCTCTTTTCCTCTTCTTCGCGTTTTCTTTTCTCTTCCTCCTCTTGTTTTTTCTTTTCCTCTTCACGTTTTCGGTTTTCTTCCTCCTCTCCTTTTTTCTTTTCCTCTTCTTCGCGTTTTCTCTTCTGTTCCTCCTCTTGTTTTTTCTTTTCCTCTTCACGTTTCCGTTTTTCTTCCTCCTCTCGCTTTTTCTTTTCCTCTTCTTCACGCTTTCGTTTCTCCTTTTCCTCTTCTTCACTCTTTTGATTCATTTTCTTTTTATCTTCATGTCTCCGTTTTTTCTGTTCCCCTTGCTTCTTATTTGTCTTTTCTTCATCGTCGTCCGCGTCAAATAGTTTTTCCCATGCCTTCAAATTCTGCTCAAGGCATTTCATATCACTAAGTGAAACTCTCCCTGCTTTTTCAGCCCTCAGTAAAATTTCCTCAGTTTTGTTCATGACCTCAAGAAGATATAGTTGCTGCTCTACCATTTTTTGCATATCCAGCTGATGTCGCAAAATCTTGAGATCAAAGCTGTCACTGCAACAAGAGAACAAAACTAATCGGACTCAGTTTTGATTGAATATCTATCTTGTATTCCCTTTTAAAGCGGAACGACATATGTCGTCAGTTTGTTTGGGCACGACAATATATAGGTCTATATCGTGTACATACAATACTTTATTATATATGACGTCATTTCATTTCATCCTGCCAGAAGTACGATTTCATTGCGCAAAGCTGGGCATGCAAAAGGGTAAAACCATGGTTATAAGTCATAGTTGTGTAGCACTGTCACTCTAAAGATATACACATGTATATATATTGAAAGAGGAAGATTTTTCTTAATAAGTGTCATCAAACTTTTATGTATTCAGTCATATTTTGTGTGAAAACATACACTTATTGTTTTAAACAAAGAACAAATAAAGATTGAGAGAAAGTAGAAAAGTATTCCAATTCATCAAAAATTATAAAAGTCATTTAGATAATGCAAAAACAAGCGTCAACGAGAGAGAGAGAGAGAGAGAGAGAGAGAGAGATGATGATGATGATGATGAATTAAGATCACAAGGTGAGAGTATTTGAGTCTTTACTGATTATATTATATGTCTTAAAAGCTTTAAATTTTACTCTCCGATCATATTTATTTTATTGAACTGATTTAACTATGCAAAATAGACTTATTATGTTACCCTTTAGAAACACCAGGTGTACTGGTACTGGTACTGGTTTGGACATTTGACCCTGTTAGACTGCTTTCGGATCCCATTCCCATGGTCCGACTTTGGACACTTGACCGTTCTTTATCTTCTGTACTTATCCATTTCGGCTTTGGATCGCGATCAGATGTATCCGTCTCTGTGAAATGAAAGTATCACTACGATATCACTAATTGCCTATCTTGACAATAGTGCGTTAACCCTAGCTTTCATGAAGAGGCTACCGTTGTCGGACCCATGACTTACTCTAAGAACAATATAATGAGGTCACTGTATACAAATTTATATTTTGCATGAGATTTAACTAAGCTATGGTTTCAGTTCAGTTTAGTTATACGAATTTTAATAAAATTTGGTATGTCAACGAGCCAGAATCTACTACAACTCCCTTTAGGTCTCGTTCTAAAAGCCGTATGACACGTCATATAAAGATGAAATTAAAGTGTCTTTCTTCTTTGTAAATACAGTCTAACCTGTTTTAAGAGACCGCCCATGGGGAGATAGAATTAATTATGGTCACATATGACAGGTACTCTCTTAATTCACGTGATTTATATAGGAGAAATACTTTAGAACCTTTATTTCGTGTGATCGCTAAGGCAGGTTACACTAGGCCTATACACAAATGGTGGCCATACGTATTGGCACACAATGGCGACGTCATTAGGTTAATAAAGTGTATCATCATCATCATTTTCTGTTGATTCTGTACCAAAATCTTACAAATAAATGACTGGGTCAAACAATAGGATGACAGAAGTTGTATACACACTCAAATTGAGTTATATCTCTTCATCAAAGCTATATTTATCGTCTGCCTTTATCTATGTCTCTCGAAAGCCTTGATTCGACCCCAGCTGATAAAATAGGCCGTGTTATGCTGTCCTATGTTGGTCTTTTGGCTCAGAAATTTGCACAGATGTTAGAAAGATAACCAATATTTTCACATGATTGTTTCAAGCACGGAAAGTACAGAAAATTTACCACGAAGTTGATGTCCAAATATTTTTCTGGCAGGTTTTATCGTATTATCATTGGAATTGTTACAAAACGATAGAATGGATATTTTGAATGACTGAGCAACGCTCGGTAATAATAAGGGAATATTTATGTTGTCATTAAACCTGTTGTAATAACATTTTGGGACTTTGTATAACAATTGTATGTTATATGCCAATATTTATTGCCCATTACAATATACAGTCTAACCCGCCTTAGCGATCCACTGAATTGAAGGAAAACCTGTCTTATGTAACCTAAAAGTATGGTTCCCAAAATGGCTTTTTCCTATATAAATCATCTGAATAAAGAGACCACCTGTCATATGTGACCCTTTTTGCTCCTTTCTGTAGATGGTCTCTTAAAACAGGTTTGATTATATATAAATAAATAAATTAATTAATATATATATATATATATATATATATATGTGTGTGTGTGTGTGTGTGTGTGTGTGTGTGTGTGTGTATGCATTGCATTGTATATGAATTGCATGTGTATAAAAGATGGATAGGTAGGCCTATATTTATTTTTATTTGCGTGTGACCATTACTCTGTGGAGAGCACTGTTTTGTAATATTTCACGTGCCGTTACGGCACTTTAAACCATCATTGTAGTTACAAGTTTTGTAATACAGCGCAGGTATTTTTAAAGGATGAAAACTTCAGTATTATTTGGCAGTATGCCGCGGGTTGAAATGTCATTTCTATCTTCATAATGCAATTGGATTTTATATATGAAGGCAACCATTATGCGTAAGAATTGCAATACGTATGTATGTTGGGACGTTAAACAACAATACAATAACAACATGTACATGCATGTAAAGTCATGGAACATAAGTAAGTTCCCAAAAATGAATATCACTATAGATTATTAGTATTTCTGCATTTGTTTGATTTTGTTTTTCTGAATTAGTAAACACCGAAAATGAATGAAAAATTGCATGTGTGATTCTGGAGGCATGAGTATAAATATGACAATATTTTACTTAGTTTGCATACTGGTACATTAGTTATGTTTCATTGGTTTTAGAGGTGTTCATTAATAGTGGCATAGGTCTATTCATTATCTATATATCAAACAATGAAATTGTTGTTGTAGTTGTTGTTTAACGTCCCACTCAAGAATATTGCACTCATATGGCGACGTCAACGTGTGCCTATGCTCGGCACTGCTGGCCGTAGAGCAGGGAGGGTTCTTTCACGGGCCAACACCTACTGTGACACGGGACCTCGGTTTTTATTGTCTCATCCAAAAGACATGGACGGCCAACCGCGGAGTGGCGCTGCGCGGATTCGAACCCCAGACCCTTCGATTCGAAGTCGAACACGCTAAACACTCGGTCACCAAACAGTGAAATAACCTAACTAGAATTTAACTCTTATGATGAATGATGTATTTTTTCCTGAAATAATATATAGATTACAATTGTTAAAAATGGATGAAAATTAGATTCTAGAGTTTTTGATAATATGCAAATTTAGTAGAATATATAGTGCAAACAAACTTTAGGAACTTTCTTATCGCCCAGTATTGTACGTACGTGCGTTCGTGCCTGCATGCGTTGTTTTTTTTTTCATTTGAATCAATTAATGGGAATTGGCCATAACGAGGGATTTCAAAACATCTATGTTAGTGTTTTTAAGGTCTCCAATAGTCCCTGTCATATA
>JACSZP010044385.1:0-10930 GCA_016161895.1 Pinna nobilis | reverse complement strand
GGAGGTAATTCTATTGTTATGAACCATTCTCTTTTGCAGCTCTGTGGAAACAAGTGTAAATGAACTATGGAACATAGTTAAAACAGTCAGTGACACCGCAAATGAAACCATGACAACCATGTCCATCGCAGCATCTGCAGTGGAGACAGCTGACCAGTCCCTCCGAATCTTTGATATATAAACCTCAGATGTTTTATAAGTGATATACATACATACAATAATGTATGCATAAAGTATATTCTAAGCTCATTAATCCCTAAAATTTCAAAATGGACTCTCCTAATCTATGAAAAGGACCAGCTTAAATGTGGCATAAGTGGGGAGGGGGGCAATGAGATAATATGCACAGTGAACTATAGCAGTAAAAATCTTATAATCTTTTTCTTGTTTTAACACAAAGATTATTCAAAAGTATGTATCATGCTCCTCGGCTGAACAAAGAGGGGAGAGGTGCATTGTCTGTCAGATGATTTAACTGGTAGTATATTTGAATTTCCAACTGGCAATGATAGTCACTCCGTACTTCTGTGCTTTTGGAGTGATACCACAATTTATTGACCGTGTGTACAAATAGCATGTCTGTCTTTGTAAGTAATTGCATTTATAGTTTACATGACAGCAGTTTGGATGATTATACATTAACAAGTTTTTAGAAGTTGTGCTTACATTTTTGGATTTCGTTGATAAATGAACAGGTTGTGATTGGAATTCATAACAATCATTTCTGTCATATTCAGGTTTTACAGACCCCCCACCCATTTCTGTTCCCTCCTGATCCACTTTATGTTTGCCTGCCAACAGGAAGCATTTGTAATCTTTATATGTTCATGTTGTTGATGTCAAGGTGTAGGTCAGTGGTTAGTGTGTTGGTCATCTGGCTGTAGTCTTGGGTTTGATTCTGCACTGATTAGTTCATTAAAGAATTCTAACTGCTCGATGGTCACAAATGCAAAGCATAGGACATTATATAAATATTACATTCATGAGAGGATGATATTGCATATTTTCACCCCGAGGAAGCATTGTTGACCGAGGCGAAGCCGAGGTTGACAATGTATTCCTCAGGGTGAAAATATGCAATATCACCCTCTTATGAATTTAATATTTATTTTATTATACCGAGTGTCTTATTTATAACTTTGTGTTCCATTATCACATTCCTAATTACACTACTGTTTACTCAACTTTCATCCGGAACAAAAATAGTTTTGCATATATGAGCCTGTTGATGTACTACGTCATTGCAACAAGTCTGATGATGTATGCTATGCGCACTTGAATGTCGGCGCATGTGATAATTTTTGGAATATCACCCTGGCTTCTTTATCTTTGTAGAACGAGCGGGTGACATTCAAAATTGTCGCATGGCTCTCAACCAATCAAATTACAGGATTATAACAGAAGGTGAAATAAAAGTTGCCGTGCTTCATCTTTAATGGTGACATCTCCATATAAGTAAAAGTTTCTTGAATGGGACATTAGGTACAGTACTACCAACCAGTGTCTAAAGTAATATTTATTGTCATGTGATTTTTATGCCACATTATACAGTTATATGTTGTCATGTGTTTTTAAGCCACATCATACAGTTATATTGCCATGTGATTTCTACACCACATCATACGGAAATATTGTCATGTGATTTCTAAGCCACATTTTATAGTATGCCATGTGGTTTCTAAGCCATATCATACAGAAATGTTGTCATATGATTTCTAAGCCACATCATACCAAAATGTTGTCATGTGATGTGCTAAGCCACATCATACAGAAATGTTGTCATGTGATTTCTAAGCCACATCATACCAAAATGTTGTCATGTGATTTCTAAGCCACATCATACAGAAATGTTGTCATGTGATTTGCTAAGCCACATCATACAGAAATGTTGTCATATGATTTCTAAGCCACATCATACAGAATGTTGTCATGTGATTTCTAAGCCACATCATACAGAAATGTTGTCATGTGATTTGCTAAGCCACATCATACAGAAATGTTGTCATGTGATGTGCTAAGCCACATCATACAGAAATGTTGTCATGTGATTTGCTAAGCCACATCATACAGAAATGTTGTCATGTGATGTGCTAAGCCACATCATACAGAAATGTTGTCATGTGATTTCTAAGCCACATCATACAGAAATGTTGTCATGTGATTTGCTAAGCCACATCATACAGAAATGTTGTCATGTGATGTGCTAAGCCATGTCATGCAGAAATGTTGTCATGTGATGTGCTAAGCCATGTCATACAGAAATGTTGTCATGTGATGTGCTAAGCCATGTCATGCAATATTCTTGTCACATATGTTGTATCTTAGCCACATCATATCAGAATGTTGTACCATTACTAAGTCACTTCACCTGGAAATGTTGTCATATCATATATATTTTTATTTTAGGGATTTAATTTTGTGTTCAGCCATTTTTATGGTCATGTGACTTTCACTTCTGTTTGAATAACCAGACTGTACACCACCGTGTGTTGTGTTTACCATATGTTTACTCTGTTGTGCATACAGTTATGACCTGCTCCTTGCTTTGTTCTCTCTTTAAATACTTTTTTAATCTCTTTGTTTTGTCATTGTTATGCTGTTGTAGTCAGGCTTATCGGACCCCACCTTGCTTGTTTCTTTATGAATATCAGATCTGATATAAGTTCCCTTTGTTGTACATTATCTTTGTTGTGTTTTTGTGATATCTGAGTGTCATTGTTGTTCATGTCTATAAAGACAACTAAACGACTGCTGTCATTTTATTTTTTATATCTTTTGATGGTACATTGAAACTTGTTACTTCCTTAGGCACACAAGAAACTGGTCTTAATAAGGAGGTGGTCTATATATAGAGGTTGATTAATACACAAATGGCACAATGTATGTCAAGGTGGTCTTTATATCCTGGTGGTGGCTATAGCAGGTTTTACTGTATATATAGTCTGTATCACTACTTCTATGAGGTATAGCCACACATGATTCATAATTGTATATACACAAGCCATACTCTGTACAAAGTTGTACCTGTCTTTACTACAGCATGTGGTTTTTGCTGTTCTGCCAATGCAGCGCATGTCTTATCATAGTGTATGTACATTTTATTGTTGTTGATTCTACTGTCTTTTAATCATATAACTATACATCTATACACATTGTGTCTTGTGATGGAATCTTCCGTTTCCTCTTCACTATGTAAACTATCATTGCTGCCTGAATTGTGTGACACCACTATTTTTTCCAAGTTGTTCATGCAAATTTTGTGAATGTAAATTCATTACTTGTTAATATCATGCATTATGTTTTTACTCCCTGTACCGTTTTACAACTCTTTTTTTTTACAAGCATACATGTACATGCTGTTCATTCACTACATGTATTGCGATAGTACTGTTGAACCGCATTAATCTTTATGCCAATAATCCGGATGCTTCACCTTCCGGACAAAATTTATGGGGAACAAAGTTTTCAAGTTGATTGGCCATTATGATATGTACATTTCAGTAATCCTGAGAGATTGACCCTAAAGCCATAGAAATGTGGTCTACCAAGACAGATATTATCTCAAAACAGGTTCTACAATTTTTTTTCCCTTTCTGAAGATTTTGTCTCTGCTCCTAAATTATTTTT
Source organism: Pinna nobilis (assembly GCA_016161895.1). NCBI lineage: Eukaryota > Metazoa > Mollusca > Bivalvia > Pterioida > Pinnidae > Pinna > Pinna nobilis. The sequence goes on along the minus strand of JACSZP010044385.1, from coordinate 7,303 downwards.
ATTATTGTCCTTTATCTTATATGAGAATCTATCATCTATGCAGGATCTGAGGTTGTGGATTAACTCACTCACCCCTAAAAATGCACTTGGACTTGTCCATGTCATTGTTTTAGTAAAGTCTACTATTATTCAGGGGTGAACGAGTTAACAAGTGTTCATAATTCTATAACATCACTTTGTACATTTTAAACTGACACCATAATTTAGGTGCTAATCATACGATATCATTTTGTCATTATTGCAGTTATTTTTTCATATGACTGAGATAAATAGTTGTTCATGTTGTTCTTTTGTTCTGTTAATGACATAGGGCTCATTTGTGGTCCATAATGGTATCTGATGAACCTATAGCATTTAGAGTTCCATGAAAGTGAAAGATTCTTGAGTGGGAGGTTGAACAATAATACAACCCAACCAACCACCTAAACGACTTGCAAAAATTGGTCAGATTGGTTAAGTGTTCTTGTGAGGTTAAACAGCCTAAAATAATTATTAGGAGACTAAATTTTTAATATTACATATAGTTGGGTGGTCTCCTAAATGAGATTTTACTTTAGGTAAGGTTCCACTATATTTCCAGTGTATTACTGGAGGTTACTGTGTGCTTACTGTTTGTGTCTTTTCTTGATAAACATAGGACATTCAGCTAGGCTTATTATTTATCTTTGGGCTTCCTTTGTCTTTGCTATATCCAGTCTGTCTTGTTTACTGTATATAGAGCACTCAGCTGCATGGGTTTATTATTTATTTGGAGTTTACTGTTAGCTTACTATTTATTTTGCTTGTCTCTTATATCAGGGCTCGAAATTAGCAGTAGTCCGCTGGCCCGTGGCCAGTAAATATTCCATTGGGCCAATAAAATTCTCATCTTAACTGGCCCTATTGTCCAGTAGAAATTCAGGAAAGAAAATGCTTATCTATTATCTATTCCATTTTCATCACATTTTCAAACTAAAATGATGAAGATGAAGGCTTGTTAAAGTCCTTTTCAGTGTTGTTTGTTTTGTTTTTCCTTTTCTTTTTAAATGTGGGCCAGTAGATTTTTGGTGGGGCCAGCAGATTTTTTAAGCTGCTGGCCCAGAGGACCACTGAGGAAAAATGGCTAATTTCAAGCCCTGTATATATCCATCTCTCTTGATTATATAGCCTAGCACACCTAGCTGGGCTTATTATTTATCTGGAGTTTACTGTTAGCTTACTCTGTATTTTTCTTATTTTTTATACATGTATATCCATCTATCTTGACTTTAAAGCACTCGGCTGGGCTTATAATTTATTTGGAGTTTACTAGTGGCTAACTCTGCCTTGATTATGTAGCACACTAAGCTGGGCTTAGTATTTATGTGGCTTGCTTTGTCTTTGTTTTTCTTGTCTCTTATATACCCATCTGTCTTGATTATATAACACACCCAGCTTGACTTATTATTTATTTGGGGTTTGCTGTGTTTTTGCTTTGCTTGCTGTATAACTTAATGTCTCACATTTGTTATGTGTTTGATCCAACCCTGTTTTTGTTAATTTATTTTGATACAAAGACTTTTCTTCACTTGAAACCAGGAAGATACTTTTTCCCCTATGAGTTAAGTCCTGATCACTTATATACATGAAAGCCAGGTTAAATGTTTTGTTCTTAAAATACACTGTACATGTGATGTATCCAGGTCAAGTGGGATATGTTGATGAGCTAAATATAATTTTACCAGCATTTATCTTCACAAAGATGCTGTCTTTTTGTCAATTACCTGACTTTTCAGTGTAGATATAGATATAAGACAGGGAACTTGATTGAGGGCAATTGTGGCTCTTTATAAAGGGTGTCAGCCTTCTGATGATGAGGTCATGGGTTTGAATCCACACTGCAGACTCTGCTGACTTTTCTTGTACTTCTGAGGAGATGGTCAAAACCAAGGTCCCATGTCATAGTAGGTGTCAGCACATCAAAGGATCCTCACTGCTATATGGTGATAAGTGCCATGCATAGGTCATATTGATAGCCCTGAACTGGCATACTGTGATGTTTCCATACAAGTGTTGTACTTGTCAGGGGTGACAGCTGTAATGATAGAATACTTTTTTTGAGAGACAACATGTGGAAAAAATCATTAGGTAATTCGTAAACTACAAAATAGCCTTGAAACTAGCAGCCTTATCAGATATGTTGCTGACGGGATGGTCTCTAAAGACTGGTTCTGCTGTCAATAATTTATAAAACAAATTAAGCTCAGATCCAGTCATTCTTAAAGGTTGTTGTAGGGATGATCAAGAATTTTGAACCTACATGTTTGTCAAAGATAAATTCTTGGAGACAGTAGCCAAACCCCATGGTAAACTAGAAACTGTGTTAAGAGACCCACAAATCATGCATAGAAATAGGTGGTCTTCACGGAGAGGTTTTATGTACAGGTTTAATTGTCTTTTGTGTTGTTTTCTGAATTTGACTTCAATTACTGTGATCTGTCATCACAGAACCCTCTTAGTATTGTGAAAATGTAATTATATGTAGAAAGTTTTTCATTAGTGCCAAAAGTCTAACAAACCTAATGGTATTCAGCACTGTCAAGTCATTGAATGAACTGAAAAACTTCTGTTCTAGAAAATTGTGGTTAATGTAGACCTCGTATGAATGTTTTGTTTATGAAATGGTTATACAAAGTGAGTGATTGCCAAAAGGATTGCATTTCTGAATAATGTACATATGAAGATACCTGTAAATGTTTATACATTGTATAAGAAAGGTAGCACACTGTATATTTGAGGGAGAAACTGTAGAAAAAGGTTTGGTGCACCATCTAATAAGGTTTCGTTTTCATGAATCACAAATTTAAGGTCAATATAAAAAGAAATAATTTTTCTGTTTAGACATTACGTAAGAGTGAAAAGATGAATAAGAATATTAAATGAATTCCACGCCAAAAATTCAGGATTATTTAACAACTTATATCTAGAATATGAAGGAATGCATAAAATCTAACTGAAATAATTTAATTTTATGTAATAAGAATATGATGATGTGTTCATAAGTTGATCTTTCTAATTAAATGAACTGGAACATAAATGTATAAGATTATTTCAAGTTTACTTTTTATCTAAAATGTGGCAAATTCTATTTTTAAACAAAACTTTGTTTCCTTGAAAACTACAAATGGATACAAGAACATAATATTCTATTGTCATTCGTGAATGGATTAACATCTGAACGCACATATGTTCATTTAGTCAATAAAAAAGACATTTTCCTGGCACAAAATTGCTACTATTGATGTAGTGATGTATCGCACTCTGCTTCATTACTGTATTAAACAAGTAATTCAGTGTTTTTTCTGCAATAATGCACTGTTGAAAAAGCTGACATATTGTAGGAATTTACAACTCCCTTTATCATTCCCCTAACTATGCTGTAATGTAACTGTGCTGTAATGTTGTCCTGCGATGATCCTTGCTGTGGGGGGAAACCGGAGTACCTGGAGAAAGCCCAGGTGTCCAAGTTGGCGACCTCCATACTGTCTCGCATACTACATGTACCTAGGCAGATCTTACAGGAGAGACATTAATATTAGTTGATTAAACTTATTTGTTAATTGTTTGAAAAAAATTAAAGTTTTAAATTTAAACTATTTAAAAGCTATTGATAATTATTATATATCTCAACATATTACACTCATAGCTTCAATCTGTCTATTGCTACAAATTGTGTCTATGCTTTTATTATCTCTATTCTCTAATCAAACTCACCATATGTAACAGCAATGTCAGCCTCATAACATGGCTGTAGTTACACCTCTGAGGATCCTCCATACAAGTACCTTGTGATTTCAGTTTCTAAACATTTATAGAGATTTCTGTACCTGACTTTGATGATTTGAATACCTGAAATAGGTTGTATGATTTTAGACCAGCTTTATTGGACGCTGACCTATACATGCACAAATCCAGGAATTTTTTCCAGGGGTGGTCAAAGTTTTCCAGGGGGGGGGGGTCCAACTTGTAAAAAGGTAAAACTTAACACTGATAAAGTGAAAATCTGTGCATAATTGACCAATTTTGGTACATGTAAATATTTTGCAAATACATGTACCAGGGGGGTCCGACCCCCTTGGCCCCCTCTAGATCTGTGCATGATGTACATGTATTGACAAGATTTTTACGCAATAAATCATATGATATTACACCAGTTAAACAAAAGTAAAATTATTCTGTTCCAACTAACTCTTTCGTCAATGAAAGCCTTTTGAAATCACCAGGTACAGAATTCATCTGATCCCAGATGTGGCTGACATTGTTTCATATGTATCTGCCATTATAAGGTGTAATCAAATGATCATCTAACTTATTGTTTATTAATTATGATTCTATGCCGTTATTGTTAAAGTTAAAGGGAAATAAACTGACTGAAATTGAAGAACTAGTTCTTGTTTATTTTGTCTCTGAAACTTGTGTATTCTCATGCGCGGATTCAGGTTTTTTTTCAAAGGGGGGAGGGGTTTCCAACTGGTGGCAAGGAAAATCCAAACCCTGTTAAAATGAGAATCTAAGTACAAGTGACCAATGGTGGTATATCTTTTGCTAATTCCAGGGGGTCTTGACCACCAACACCACCCCCTCTAGATCCGCACATGATTTTTTTCCATTTATTAATCCTGAAATTTTAGTAAAGGTTATGAATTTTTGGTATTCCAACTAAGGACGAGGAACTAGATCTCCCCTTCCTCTACTGGATTCTGAAATTACACAAGTGTCCTTACAAACAACGGTATATTGCTTAGTCTGCCAAATACTCCACAAAGCCTTTATCCAAACTTTTAACATCTATCTTGACAGCTATCAAAGACGGACTTCGTAGCTACTGTAATACTAGCTACTCGAGGGGTGGTGTGAATCCGATGCGGATTCTAAAAAATTCTAAAGATCTTTTGGAATATATACAATCTAGGCCTGTCTTTTCATGTAAGAATATAAAAACATTTGATTTTTCTACTCTCTATACAACCATTCCCCATTCTAAACTAAAAGAGTAGATAAAATAATTAGTTCAGCTTTGTTTTTTGTCAAAAAGAATGGTGAGCGTAGATACATGTACAAATATCATGTTCTAGGAAGGGATAAACCATATTTTGTATAAAAAAAAACCTCTGATTCGGAGAAGAAGTTCTCTGAAGATGACATGATCAGAATGCTTGAATTTCTGATCGACAACATACTGGTGTTCCCAATTGGTACAGACTGTGCTCCTCTACTTGCTGTGTGTGTGTTAATTAACACACATCGCTGACTTGTTTTTTTATTCGTATACGGCTAATTTCGTGCAGGGCTGTTAAAGAATAATGACAAGAACTTGGCCCAAACCTCTAACTTCATCTTCCGCTTTATAGATGACGTTCTTTCATTAAATAATCCTAAATGTGAGGAATTATGTTGATCGCATCTATCCAAATGAGCTCGAAATAAAGGACACCACGGAAACTGCCAGGTCTGCCTCATGCCTTGATCTACACCTGGAGATTGACAAAGAGGGACGTTTGAGAGTAACAAAACTTTACGACAAAAGAGACGACTTCGATTTCCTTATCGTGAACTTTCAGCAGCAATATTCCAGCATCACCTGCATATAGAGTATACATCTCTCAGATGATATGATGTTCTAGAGCATGTGTTTCCTATCAGGATTTCTTGGATATAGGTTTAGGCCCTACTGCTGAAAAAGAAGTTTCTTAACCAAAGGTTCTTAATAGTTAAATTGTAGTCATCACTTCCGGCGTAAACTTTACGGTCGCCATCATGACCTGGTGGATCGATATAGTAAATCTGTAAAACAGATGATGAGGGATATGTTCCCCTTGTTGCATACCTAGCCCCGTGCCCCTTTTTCTCGTTTATGACCATCACCAATTGTGACTTATTCTTGTATTCGAAAATATGTGCCACGATGGGTACCGCGTGGAGCAGGAGTTGCTAACCCTTCCGGACCACCTGAACTCACCCCTGGTTCTTAGCGAGTTCGTGTTACTCCATTTTTTCGGTTCAAAACGTCTTGTTGATAGCTGTTTGTGTAGTTGTCTCTTTTTGATTTGGCCGTGGTTTCTTCTACCTTTGGATTTTTGAATTTTGATTGCCCCGGCCCTTGGTATATGTATCTTCGACTGTCACCTGTTTTAGACATGTTTATGTATCTTTGAGTGAGATTTGTATTTCATTGGTTAATACCCATGAATGATGACATGTTGTCAGAGACATAACTCTGACGTTGCTGAATCATCGACCATGGGAACAGTTTATCAAATCTGAATGGCAGGACTGATATTATTTTCAATTACTGATTCTATAGGCCTAAGCAAAATAGATGAAATCTTCTGATACTATTTGTTAAAAACTGTTCAATCTTTATAAAAAATATCTATGTGAAAAAATCTATATCCGCCTCCCTCCAAGAACGTTGCACGACAACATTAGACACGCCATTCCATTCTTAGATATCTTGTCTAACTGGGGCTGAATCCGGAAGTCGCGGGACCGACCGGTTTTAAGTGTTACTATTTTTCTTTTTCTACTTTCGTTCTTTCAATATCTTCAATGGCCTCGCATATCATGGTAAGTTGGAAATCCCAGTACATATTTTTAGACACCCTAAAAAATGGAATAATGATGCACCATAACACATACTTGAAAACGATTATCACTCAATACTTTGCTTTTTATGGTTTCTTTTAGTGTTTAACTTTTTACTGGGGAATTTGCACAAACGCAACCGGTGGCAGTGATACAAAGTTTGGAACGTGACGTTCTCGACTCCCGAATGCTACGAGTGTCGTTTGCAGTAAGCCTACATAAGTCTTATAAGACTTTTGTCCGATTATGTTGCACGGAGACAAAATATCGGTTTGTTCAAAAGTTCAAATATTAGCAGTTGAAGCGATCGATAAAAAGAAAGAATTTGGGACAAGGACTTATGAATAATCTTGCAATTGCTTGTTACATGCTTAGGCCTACCGGAAACGTGGTAACATGGCGGAGTTCTTGGTAAAAATACTTGTAAATTATAAGTACAGGACAAAGGACAGTTCCTTTTGGACCCTAATTTCTATTGAAACGTAGAGGTCATGCTTCCCACCTCCACGTTTCAATAGAAATTATTTGGACCCCCACTTGACTTGACTCAAAACAATGTTGTTTGATATATATATATTCACATATATATGTTTGATATAATGTTAATTGCACTATACTCTGTTTTTTAAACAACAATTATTAAAGTCGTTGTATTTCAAAATTCTGCGAATATTATTACATCAACTGCACTAGACAATCA
>JACSZP010044379.1:5313-15853 GCA_016161895.1 Pinna nobilis | reverse complement strand
TTTTTCTCTTTTCATCAAATATTGGGATTAGCATCCGCGCTCGTTTGGTGGCTCGAAGAAATGTATTCATCAATATCTAATATATCTATCTATCTATCTATCTATCTATCTATCTATCTATCTGTTTATCTATCCATACGTGTGTGTAAGAATACGTATTTGCATACATATACATGTATATACATACATACACACATACACGCATACATACATACATACAAACATACATACATACATACATACATACATACATACATACATACATACATACATACATATATTTGTACCTTTGAGTTTATGCATGACCTTTTATACGCATTCATATCAAAAACATTGAGTACAGAATTTAAACTACTGGCCTTGACTGCATTACGTTGTTTGCTATGTCGGTTCAGAGCAAGTACTTGTATATTACCGACAAATATCAAATGAAATTAATCTGCGCTGCCTTCGGATATAACAATGTATATACAGTAAACGATGTTCTCATTCATTTGACTGTTAGTGCATTGTAAGATGATCTCTTTGTTGTTGACAAAATCTTAAACAAATTAAAGTGAATGCTGTTGAAGTGGAATGAGTATGTGCAGCTTGTATGTCGATGTGCTCGCATTAACAAATGATGTATCGATGTTAAATGTTTCTGTTGGGAGATATTATACAAAAAAAATCGAAACAGCCAACGTTTCATTTCGCGCAAAAATCGATATTTCATCTACTTCTTAAACAAACGAAATATGTTGTTGTACTGATGCTTAAGACCTTTGATTTATATAGAGAGCCCACCGTATACCGATGTGGGCTTCAGAAATGTTTGCGTATGTTTTGTACCATATCGGTCATTTGGCAATGGGGATTCTTTAACTTGCTGACGTCTCGAGACACAGGAACTCGATTTTTACAATTAAATAAATACCCCCCCCCCCAAAAAAAGAATCATGCCAAGAAAGTGTGTTCGATGCGCGGTTCCAGGATTTTTAGGAGTGTCCAACTTTTCAGAGAAAGGGGGGGGGGGTTAAACCTGTGGTCAGGGAACATCCAACCCAATCAAAATGAGAATCTAAGTATAATTGACCAATAATGGTATATATTTTGCAATTTCCAGGGGGCGGGGGTCAGGACCCCCGTAACCCCCTCTAGATCTTCGCATGTTTTACTACCGGTGGCCTGTAATGATATGCATAAGGGACAAATTTACAAGTGTATCAGGCAAGCAAGGCATTTTTATACTTAACGATGAGTAGTTTTTGAATTATTGTTTCATGTCCGATTCCAATAAGGGTCAATCACACAGATGCGATCGACAAAAAAGGGAAATCAATTCTTTAAAACATATCAACATCAACTATGACACGGTACCTCAAGTTGAAGGTCCCTTCCAAATTTATATTTGAAGGTATGCTTTAGATTTCCGTTATTTCAACTCGCGTATTTAAGGAATATCAGTCATGTCATCATATCAGTGTTGGTAGTCTTTTTTCAATTGTTTGGTTCAACGCCTAAAATATCTATAAACTGTATAAATTGCTTGCAATATGTAAAGTCTTGGAATTAAAATATCAAAGAATTGAATTTTACTACGAATCGGTCTTCCATATGTGTTTGTGTAGTAGTCTGCCAATGTATTTTTTTGGTAACACCACTTATTTATATAAGAATATCAGAAAATAGTAAGTGATACATTTTATCTAAGAATCGAAACCTTTCTTAATCATAATTTTATTCACAAAACAAATAATAAGATCTTACCTTATGTTCATCAGTGGCTTGGTTTTGTGTACTTGGACATCACATATTGGGCAGAATTTACTGGTCTCCAGATACCGCACAATGCATGTCTTACAAACTGCAAAACAAAGAAAAAATACAATATTACGAATAAAATTCTTGTGCGCGACCATTCACTGGTACTACCTTTTACTGGTCAGATCAACGTTACCAAAATTGACAATTTAAAAACTCGCAAGATTTTACGTGGAACATTTGTGACGGGTGTGCCATGTCAACAAGGGATGCTGACTCCTTTCGGATACCTGGTCCCATCCAATGAGGAGTTTGCAATTGTTTTCCATATTGAGACGCCCATTATTATTCCTCACCTTATCATGCTTGTTGGGACTTTGGTTTTCGGATCTTAATGGTATAACTGCAATTTTATTTAACATTGCGTGTCTTTCACTGTATCACAACATCACATAACTGTTGTTCTTCTATTTCAATAGATTATACGACAATATGCTGACGATATTATTCTTAATAAACAATAACGCATAACATATTGGAATTTAATGCAGATATGTATACATTCATTTTGAGATATGTTTTAGGCATCACATGTGAAGATAAACTCTTGTTTAGGATAAAATGTTGCAAAGAGATACGCTGATGAGACTATTTTATTTGTTTTATATCTTTAATCAAAACTAATACGTTTCTATTTAGTTTTTGGCTTGAACCTCATATTACACAATACTAAAGCTTTTGAAGAATTTCTATCCATACATTAAAATCTTGTCCAAACCTATCACTTCGATTTTCCGATTTTCACTAGTACTTTGATTTTGTTTTTAAGGTATATAAGACTCTACATCAATTCTATTTCTAGATAGGTCAATGCGATTTGACAAGTGGTTATCAAAGATATAAGAGAATTATGAAGAGAATCGATAACCCTTTTTAGTGAAGATCCAAGAACCGTATTACCGAAAGTGTCGCATTTTCAATTCACATCGGTCACCGGCCGTATGTGCAAAGCATACAACTGCCAAATGTACACAGGAAAAAAAGATATTCGCCAAGGCTTGGCACAACGAAGTTAATAATTTCCGTAAGTCTGAGAATTTTATCATCTCCAGCAAATGCTGATTCCTGATAGGCTGTGAAGCTGGAGATGAGGAAATTCTCAGACTTAAGTATTTTCCTAAGTTTTACTGTAAGCAGGCCGGATTTTGTTGCGAAATATCGCCAAATCAATGATTGGTTCTAGGTTGAATCGTAAATAAGACAATAACAAGTATATACATTGTAGAAACATGTGATACGTAATTGGTATTATGTCTTCATGTCTTGTATTCTTTTATACGCAATGTACACTTGTGCGGAACCTCGGTATTCCGTGCACACGGTATGTACGTGCATTGTGACATTAAAGGTTTTAATTATCTTACTACACAAACGGTAATATTGTCGATTAGAAGTCACAGATCGTAGCAAATCGTTCTACACAAATGTAGTAATTGTAAAGGAAGGATCGAAAAAGTGATGAAACCGCTAGAGATGTACTGCATCATATTAATGCTGGTAAAACCAATTATGTGTCCTAATCAACTCCTTAATCAGAAATTGATGTTTTTATATGTCAGTCAATAGGTCAATAATAGCACGAGAAAAAAAAAAGAAAACACATAGGGCTATATAATTGCAAATACGGTGTCATAAATCGATAATTATGCAACTTAGATGATAAGACAGAACAAAATAATTTACCTAGATAATAAAATAGTAAAATAGATAAACGGATATTTGAATGAAATAAATAATACTTATAATAAGTATTTTACAAGATATAATTTTGGAGAGAGGAAGAATAAAAAAGTTGTGCCCATGCTCGGGAGATAAATGGAAATGATACATTCTATAAATGAGGTCGGCACTCGTACAAATTAAAATTAAAATTGGTATTGCTGTTGTTGCTGTTATTATTATTATTATTATTATTATTATTATTATTTTTATTTTTATTACTATTATTACTGTTATTATTATTATTATTATTATTATTGTTATGGTTATTATTATTGCTATTATTATTATTATTATTATTATTATAAATTTCATCAAAAAGGTAATATCAATACAATCATTACGTTTTGTCATATCACTGTCATTGTGTATATCATGATTTTCATACTTAGCATAGAATTCATTATCATGAGACTATTTTTCTCAATTTTCGTTTCATTGTTATCATCATCATAACTCGGATCACGATGAAAAGAAACAGTTTTTCAGGTAAAACTGAAGGTCATACCAGACTCCTTCAACAATTCAGTCATAATGCAAGAAAGGATTGATCTTTATGTAAGTTATCTTGAATGGTGCAGCAAGGATTATCATTCCATCAAAAAACATTCTTCTCCCCCTCGCTTATATTTTCCCAAAACATCCCTTAAAGAAAATATTTTGAAAGTCTTCTATCTGTTGCCTTTGACATTTCGTCCTTTTTTTTCAAAGATTTTAAACTTTAATGCCAGGAATAGTACATACATAGATATAAAAACAAAGGTTTTTAAAAAGCTTTTTTTGTTTTTCTCCAGCTGTTGGAAAGTCGGTATACAAGCACATTGGAAACTTAACCACTAAACCAATTTTAAACACATGTCAATGCGCTTTGAATATATACTTCATGGATTATTTTGACGGACATTGAAAGTGGATGCAACTTTAAATATGTCTCTTTATTTTTTATACAATACCGCATTATTTTATAACGGTTTGTAAAATTATTTCATATTCAATCACGATAAAGTATACTAATCTCAACATAAGTACTTTTTGTAAAAGATTTTGTAAGATTTGTTATGACTTGTATTATAGATCAATTTAACAAAATGAGAATTGTCAATGCCTTTTTTAAACATGTGACATCGAGACATGAGGCAGTTATTCACCTGTTGCATTTGCAAATGCAAATGCAATTGTTGCATGTTTTGATAAAGTTTCAATACCATAAGCAAATACACAATAACCTAATTGTATGTTTTTAATTCTGTGTTCTAAATTTTGCCAAGGCTGTTCAGAAGTTAAATTTCATCCATGTATTTAATAACTGTAATATATAAATATAGAGAGAACATGCGCTATGTGTAACGTGTTTATATATTCAGTTTATTTATATTATGACATCATCTACTCGTTAATCATGAAATCTGTTGTTCGTAATTTCTATGACGTTTCTCATTGTCTTTTTACTTGAATGCAGTGTCGGATATAGTTTTAATACCTACATCTCACGATATACGCAGCTGGGGAAGATGTGTGTATTCAGCAGAACCTTTTATTCTTGGCTAGAGTAATAGTCAGTCATATAACATGCTATATTGTCCACTCCATCCAAAACGATAAGACTCACATTTACCCTTTAAACATCGCCACGATAAACAAGACATGTGACGTCACAATTGATCGACAGGTGGGCTAGTACTCTAGCACCAACTGACCTCAATGCAACCTTCTTGCGGTGTAGACGAATTACACCGCTTCGATTATCTTGGTCTGTAATCATCTTAACCTATATAAAAACCGCGGCACGTGACTAAATAGATCGGATTCCACAGTGGTGCAGTGGATTTACTCTTTTTTAAGAATCAATATATCAACATTTCCTATGTCGCTACTCACAGAGCATTTAACAAAGACCACAGTGTAAACAACGTTGTATTAGCTAGGTGTTTTACACGCTTGCCTGCCAGTCGAGATCTGCACGCATGAGTAACCTTTTTCTATTAATTAATCCCATGAGGCATGTTCTAACTTTCTACATTTCTCTCTCCTTATCATAAAGCGCACACACATTCGAAGTTATTTCTTATTTTGCTTCATTAGAAATTCCATTTATTCTCTTTTTTCAAACCGCATGAAATCTAGACTCATGCTATATTCGTAAAAAACAATTTAAAAATATCTAATAAATCGAATATTTTTCCAACAAATATATATCATTCCTATCTCGGTAAATAGGAATTGTTAAATATGTTTTTACTATAATCTAAAATAGCTGTGCATATATACTTGATGAAAAATTTACATAAAAATACTTAATTTCATCGAAGTAAAAAACTACAGATTTACCGATTTAGCATCACAATTATAATGCGTGAACCTTGTACTATGTCAATATTTCTGGCATTAGTAGTAAAGTATGTCATTGAGGCTACACTTAACGCCAGTTACAAATCATTATGGGGTCTTTGACCTTCTTGTATATACACAACTAAATGATAAGAAAAGGTCGCTTGTATTACATGATAAACTAATGACCCTGTTAACACTTATAGCAAATTGTAACCATATAAAATACTTCAGTAAAATTCATAAAATGATTGTAAAAATGCTTAAAAATATTTATTTCATATAGCAATGTTCAAATTATTTCATATTTAAGAAAAGAAGTTTCATTGATAATAATGAAAATAAATTAATCAATCAATAAGAAAATAACAAATATAAATATAGTAATTACAACAACGATGATGATGATTTGACTTTCAAAAATATATATTTAAAACAAAAACTGTAATGTATATATAATGGTATAATTGTGAAAAAGTTTTATTTTCCACCTTCGTTACTTTTATAAAATACATATTTTTTTAAACGTAAAAAAAATCAAAACAAAAATGAATTTCTCAGTCTCGGTAACGAGGGTCGGTAATTCAGAACTTTAAAACATCTGTATCACAAGACAAAATGATTTTTAAATCTCTCAGATTCCATGTTTAAGAATGCTAATTAGATCGTGACAGCCGAGATTTTGTTCAGTTCTTAATGCTATACTTTATTCAATAGAAAAAGAATGCAACAACAATTATTCTAAAATCGCAATCCTCTTATCAGCCAGCGGAGTTTAGTGACACCGACACAACTTTACCTTGGTTAAGTGTTTCATAAATCATTTAAAAAGTACAATTGTCCCGTCACAAGACGGTGTTCAACACACACGAATTATCCGTTTTTAAAGACTCGTTACCGTAAACAAGTGTAAAGTCGGTCTACAAAGTAAATTCACCAATGATAGTATTCAACTACAACAAAATAATTTTAGAAAATTGGTTAATCTATAATGGCGAATACCCATCTCTCTCTCTCTCTCTCTCTCTCTCTCTCTCTCTCTCTCTCCACTTACTGATCCGTTTTGTTTAAGGTAACAAACCTTTCCACCTACGATCGTCATATATTTATTTACGTTGCTGAACGCCTGCTTAAATGCTTCTATGAAATATATACTGAGTCTGCACGCGTCGGCCAAATTTACGTCATTTAATTTGCTCCAGATGTGTTGAAAATAGTATAATTATGCTTTAAATCATTCATTTCTCTAATAAACCTGGAGCATGGCAAACTCGAGTCCAAGTAAATTAGCTGTGTAGATACCATCTAGCTATATATATATCATCTTGTTTGTTTTATTATGTAGACTCGATGCTGCTACCTCGAAAGAAACTTGATCAATTAGCATCAATCATCGCCCTTCTATTAAATGTTCAGTTTTATGAACATCATAGGGAATACTTAGAAGGACAGCTTTATATAATGTGGTATCTATTTTAATTTATTTCATGAAATTTGGTAGACATCAGGTATAATTCTTATTTTTATTCACAGCGCTAGGTATTCATTTTTCCAAAGTATGAAATGAAACACAATGGAATCTCTTAGTAACTACCTCAATAAGGAGATCACCTCGCAATAACAGCCGTCAACATTCAATCAGCTTATCGTTATTTAGGTCATTTCAGCTTCACTTAGGACTCAAGAACTCCAGAATCACACTCAGCTAAAAAGATCATTTTAGATGGCCTTAATAGGCTCCACTGTATATTATTCCTAAGCGGAAATAAAGATGCATACATGTTCTTGAAAGTTCAATATTTCGTGTTAAAGCTTAAAAAAGGTATTATGTTATTAGTACACAATTATTGTTCGTAGGCTCGGAGACTGGAAGTATACAATATGAATTCAAAAATTTTCCTGAAAATCCCAGGTCTACAACTAAAAAATTGATGATATTATTTTACCGCATGTACTAGTCGCGAGTTGAACAGAAAGAACGTTGGCACCTCGCTATTTAAACAATCCTAGTGACTAGTGGATTGAGGGGGACTTCAGGTTCTAATGGCATCAAGGACCTATATACAGACTTAACTTTGATGGTATCTATTTAACTGATTAGTAATATGGTATCCTATGTGATGTGTTCTTAAGGCAAGGTTCCACCGTACATATACTCACTAAAAGTTCATAAAAAATCCATATTAAATGTTATACTTATGACGCTACCTCCTTTCATGTTGCTGCGTATGATGTAAGTAATTTTTTTCTAGCATTTGTAATAGCAAGTAAATGACCATTTCTATAACATTTTGACAATTATATACAGTGGGACACAATTATATTGCACCTTGATATATTAAATTTCCGTTCAATTTGAAATAGTTGTAATTTCCCGGCTTCATCACTTGATGACTATTATCTTACTCAGTTATTTTCATTTTTGTTGATAGAAAACATTAACTCAAATTTGGTTTCAATGTTTCCGGGTTCGAGTGTACTTAACAAAAGGGTTCTTCTTTATTATAACAAACATCTTTAATGGCATAATGATGATGGTCATCTTGTAAGGAAAAATGCTTGCAATCTCTTTTCTCTTCGTTAACACATATTTAAAAAACTAATTGTGTTATGGGTTTAATTATTTATTTTACAAATCCAACTTATATTTTATCATGTATATTAAACAAGCTAAATCTAGAGAAAAAACAATTCTTTTCATGGAAACTGCTTATAGGCTACGTATATACATATCAAGTTTAAGAACAATCAAAGAGTGCAGAATAAACACTTTATTACGGAACTATATATATGTAAGTGGAACTTAAAAGAGATACCTTCATTACTTTATTCATCTCAAAGAATTTTAACTTCGAATTAACACATGAAATATTGAAATACTTCCCCAAAATTTTTTTAAAATTTATTTTCACTCTATTGAAGAACTTAAATAGAAAGTATTTTTTCTCTCATTTAGTCCATTGCGTCGGAGGGCTCGATTATTTCATATAAAACATCATTTTATCTATCTTTTAATCTATCTCTCTATCTTTAAATATGTCTGTTCATCAAGTATATCTATATATATATAAGCATTTCTGTCCAAATCTAAATACTTATTCATTTATCAGCTTATCAAAGCATCAAATAAAATTGTCATTTTATATCATTCAAAACATATCTATCGAGTTTTCAGAATTTTCCCCGTCAGATATTCACAAAAACTGCCGACAGACAGAACAATTTAAACATTGTCGAGATTAAACAATAATAAATTTCAAATCTGAAGGAAATGGAATTGTGTTTTACGCACCAAGGCGATGCAATTATATGTCATTTTTAATGATGATTATCTCATTTATCTCTGATAAGTATTCTTATGTATAAGGAAGTTTTCATCGTTAAAGAAAAGAACTTATTTACCAAAGAGAAGATTTATTCGTTATTGCTTTATGCAATTTCAAAGTTTGTTCTACTTTCATCAATTGAAAGGATCAATACTGTGAATCAAGGAATTTTGGCGAATCAGTAGTTACGTAGTTATTGGTGACACTATATTTTCGCGTATGTGAATGTTTACTTAATAGTTTATGCTTAATGGCGCACGCAAATGTTAGGTTAGAATATTAAGCGAGAACTTTGTTTTCGCGAGTATGTACCCTCGCGTAAATACGCAAAAATAAAATTCTCGCGAATATAACCGGATCTACAGTATGTACTTAAAAATATAACAACTATAAATCTTTTAACAAATTATCAATTCTATCAATGTAAAGAACGATGTATAATCAATTTCAAAATTCTTCTCTGACACAAAATGGGGTTAAGATTATTGGATAACCAAATAAAAATGCTTACAGTACGTAGAAATTGAATTTGAATATAAATATTAAACTTTCATTGATAATAAAATGAACTTTGAATTCATGTAGAACGTTATAGCGAAAAGTCAGACCCACTGTCTATAGGGTCAAAAACTGCATTGCTTATCTGATCAAATAATTTGCAATAACACGGCGCCAAGGATTTCTGATTGACAAAATCACTGCATAAAGCGTTTTTACAAAAGACCAAAAATACATATTCGTTTTACAATACCAGGGAAACCATTTATTACGTATTTCGAAATAATGGCTTTATATTTCAAAGACGTACGATAGCTCGAAATCGACACCCTGATATCGATACCTAACACTTTCCCTTGAGCTATAGAAACCAGCCTACGTGATAGCTAAACGCACGCAAATTTGACCTTCTATTCAATAGAATCATATCAAGTTCAGATAGTCATATTTTGTTTAAAGATTACCTTTTATCTCGATTTCGTATACAGAAGTTGTGAGAACGGGATCACAAACTACAGGCTCAAGTTACTAGTCTCACGTTCATATTCATATCTATAAATGTTACCTGACAGCTCATAATAATGTGTTCAATAAACGGGGCAATGACTTCTACCACGTACTAGTATGGATCAATTTACTGAGTTCAAGTTACTCTCTTTGTCTTATTTATACAGTAGAAACTCGCTACCAAGAACATCCTACTAACTGGCTAGAATTGGTGAAGTATCGAAGTGATGAAGGGTGAAAATATCTTTTGTACTTTACTCTTTTTAATAAATATAAATATAGGAAGTATTTATATAAGTATGACTAAGTACCTAACATAAATATCATAAAATCTTAGCGAATGTGTATGACATATATGT
>JACSZP010044368.1:0-13619 GCA_016161895.1 Pinna nobilis | reverse complement strand
GGGGGGGTTGGGGTTGGGGGTTCGATATTTTCCAAGGGGGTCCAACATGTAAAAAGGAAAAACCCATCCTGTTAAAATGAGAATTTAAGCATAATTGACTGTTATTGGTATTATATTTTGCCAATTCCAGGGGGGGGGGGAATTTGTTGGGTTGCTACGGCAGGTCAGACTGTATGTCCCTAGAAATTTTCATCTAGATGGTTGAAGCATCCGACTTAACATGGCTCGACTGTACATAAATAAGCTAAATGTACATGTTCAGTGGAACCTCACTAATAAGACCATGCAAGTGACTGGCTAAAATAGGTCTGATTAGTGAGGTGGTCTCCTAAGTGAGGTTGAAATAGGCTAGACAGAATTTTGATGTATTTTATTGGTCTGATTAGTGAGGTGGTCTCCTAAGTGAGGTGATCTTATAGATGGGGTTCCATGGTATTATAAACTTTAAGATTTCCAGATAAGGCATCACACTGTATCTATCTTCTGGCAACTTTAAAGCAAGTTAGGACTATTTAGTTCCATATGACGTACAGACTATCCAAATAAAAGACTGCATGAGAATTGTGGCACTATATATTGTATCACAGATGTGGCAACTGTGCTATACAAATTGAGAACTGTTTGTCTCTAACTTATATGTATATACACATGTAAACTGCATGTAACCAAAAGATTATCAGAGATGTGGTGCTACATTTGTACATGTATGTCTCTCTCCTGGCAACAGTCTAGAAATACATTTTACAGATCATTTGATCTACTTAAGTTCAAACTAAGCAACAAAAAGATTCTCAGAGACCTACCGGTACCTGTATTGGCCAGCATTGTCTATTACAGAAAAACCTGCTTTAGCAACCACCTGTGTATAAAGACCACCTGGTTAAAAGTGCAGTGAAACTTGCATGTATATAAAGACCTCTATACAGACACAAGAAAACTGGTCTTTATAGGGAGGTGGTCTTTATACAGAGGTATTTGTACACAAATTGTACTTTTTGCAGACAGCAAAAAATGGTCTTTGTGACCAAGTGGTCTTTATATACAGGGGGTCACTAGAGCAGATTTTACTGTATTTGTAATTATGTATGTATGCAGTAGAACCTTGCCTTGAGACCATTTAACTTAAGAGACCACCTCACAATAGAGACCATCAAAATTCAGTCTGTATATCACTCTTCAAGACTATTTCAGTCTCACTTTGGAGACCACCTAAGTTGACCTAACTAATCAGACCAATTTTAGCCAGCCACAAGAGTGATCTTAACCCTTTCAACACCACGGACCACAGTGGACCAGTCTAAAACAATAGGAAAGAGCATACCATTTTCATACTTGGGATTGAAAGGGTTAATATCAAGATTCCACTGTACAAGTTCATGCAGGTTCGGCAACAAACAAAACGCAGATTTAGAATTATGTTCCCTCTCAGTTCCTCGGGTAAAAAGTGAACATTAATTATTACATGTAGTACTACAAATGACTGAAACATTGTTGAGTAATTTCAACAAAACTTAAGTGCAGATAAGATCTTACATCCTACAGGAGAGTGACCTTGAGTTAGCACAAATGGTGTACATCATATATTAACTTTACCATCATCTCCAGGCTGAAGAGGAAAATTAGATCTCTCAAATGTAACCCAAGTGGCCTGCTTATCTTGATGTGTTATGGATACTGTAAGATATCTCACACTGAATTGTGGTAGCTGTGAAGTGAACACAGCAGCTGTATGTACATGTACAGGCATTCAATTTACTTATCCATTATACAATATACTTCCTTTAAACCTATAAAGAGAGGAAATGAGTCTATGTAATTCACTATTCAATTCACCTAAGATTGGAACATGTCCCCCAAAACACATGGAACAAAATCTTCAGCTCTGCATGATGGTTGGTTGGTTGTATTGTTGTTACACGTCCCGCTCAAGAATATTTCACATATACTGATACCTCATCCTGTGCTAGTGAAGGGCAACACTTATCGCCCTTGAGCAGGAAAGGCTCTTTAACCTGCCAACACCTACTGTGACACGGGACATTTGTTTTTTACGCAATTACTGTCTCATCTCTGTATGCAAATTTTCTGGTACATACATATATACTCATCCTAACAAAAATTGATTTGTAGTCACAAGTAAGATTTAGCTGTACAAAAGAAATTCGCTGGTTTTCTATGACAAAGTCTGTATCATTATAAACTTTAGCAGGCCTAGTAAAGTCCTTATAACATGCCGCTTTAGGGGTCTGCTGTGGCTCAGTGGCTGCATGTAGCATGTTTACCTTCCAATTGTGAGGTCAAGGGTTCAAATCCACGCTACACTGGGGTTGGCGGTCTCTGTCCTTTGCATGAGGGAGTAAAAATCAAGGTCATGTGTCACAGGACAGGCTGGTGTTGGCACCTACATGTAGCTACCTTAAACAGCCATCACTTCTCAATGACCATAGGCCTTCACAGGCATATACTAATGTCTCCATATTAGTAAAAGATTCTTGAGTGGGACATTAAACTACACATACAACCAACCAATATACGTACTGTTAATCTAGAAAAAATTTGTAAAACTTTACTGGTGGTCTTGTATTTGTTCACGAAAAAATATTTTCACGACTTTGGGGGAATGTCTCCAGGGCTCGAAATTAACCCTTTTTCCTAGATGGCCCACAGAGCCAATAGTTAAGAATATCTACTGGCCCCACCAAAAATCTACTGGCCCACATAAAAAAGATACAGTGTGAATGACAGGATTCTTTCATTTATGATGGAATATATTATTTTGTTAATTCATATACGCATAATTTAAGTATACAGAGTAGCCTTTTCTTTTTTTAATTTCTACTGGACAACAGGGCCAGTTCAGATAAGAATTTTACAGGCCCAATGGATTATTTACTGGCCACGGGCCAGCGGACCAGTGCTAATTTCGAGCTCTGGTCTCTATGATGTACATGTATGGTACAAGTTTATATCAGGACAGAATATTCAGTGATACTTTTATTTGAGCGAGTAAAAGTTCTCACGTATTTACGCGAAATTTAGATTCTCGCAAATAAAACTTGATTAACAGTACAGCTTCACTTTATGATGCCACACTGGTTCTTCAACAGCAAGTGAGGAAGTACTATTTCATTTCCTACAACTATTACTTATAGTTACCTCCCTTTATTTAATTAACGTTACTGACCAGGCTGATTACATCAGTTCAGATGTGATTGGACATACATCAAAGTGGTCATCAAAGTTGATCAATGGATTGATAACAGTGATCTATCCATCTAAATGATTGGTTTCATCTGTTTAATCTGTGGGAACCACCTGTTAGCTCAGTCATTACAGTAAATTTATGGTCAACAGATTCTACCTATCCTGCTGGTCAGTTAATGGCCGGAAGTATTAACTGGACACAGTAGTCAGTTAATGGACAGGGGTTACCTGTACCTACAGAATCACTCACACAGGGTATTACCCCAGTCTGTAGAGCTTAACAGTCTGTAATGTATATAATGTGTCAATAAAGGGGAGAGCATTTAACATTCCACTTAATTATAATGTTTATGAGAAGTTTAAGAGGCCCAGGTGTGATGTGTGATTCATTGAGATTCAATAACCACTAACTAGATACCTACTAACAGAGTTGTTTAATGTTCCACTCAAAAACCTCCCACTCAAACTTATTCTTAACCCTTTCAACACCACAAACCGAAATAGACTGGTCGAAGACAATAGAAAAGAACATACCATTCTGATACTTGGGGTTGAAAGGGTTAAGCCTACATGTATGCTCAGCACATGTGGCCAGTGAGCAGGGATGGCTATATACAAGTTACATGGTGCTGAAACCTGAATATACTGTGACAACTCCAACCCATTTCGGGTACCATATATTTAGGTCACATAAGACAGGTTTTCCTTTAATTAATTGGGTTGCTAAGGCAGATTAGACTATATATACTACAGTACAAAGGGACACTGGTGGAGGAATGCATGATCACATACAGTGAAAGCTATAATGTATCTTGATTGGTTGGCTATTGCTGTTTATTGTCCTGTCCACTCAACAATCTTTCACTCATATGGAGATGTCCCCAATACCAGTATAGTTTGCCAAGTTTGTGTAGTTCATGTGCATAGTGGAATAACTATGCTCGACACTTAGCCACCAAGAAGTAAGAGTTGTTTAGGGTTCGAACACATACTGTGACAAGGGACCCCGGTTTTTAATATCTCACCTGAAGGACAGGGATAGCCAAACAACCAAATAGAATCTCGAATAAAAAATCTCTGTTGTAGCATAAAGGGAAAAAATAGTAAAGTAAATACCTATATATACACACAGACATGGGTCTGACACCTGTAAAACCATCTGGTCAGCTAGTGGTCAATGTGCAGATTCACTGGCCTCTTATCTGCCTATGTTTAATTAAGATAAGGGTATTAGTGAGCAGTGCAAGCTGGTGTGCCATATCTCAGGGTTTCTCTTCTTAATTAAATAACTGTGGTGAGTGAGAAAATGGAAGTCAAATATCTACAGAACTAATTAATTCATAATGTTCTGCTTCTTAGAACTCAACACACAAACAGGAATTCTGAAGCAGTAATACCGTACTACAGCCAAGCCTCAATAATCTGGATGTGGCTTTGCCAATAATCCAGAAACTTCACCTTCCAGACAAAATTTCTTGCTGGATTGAATTTTCAAATTGGATAGGATAATTTAACAGATATGCTTCAGTAATCCTGACATTTCATTTATACAGTAAATTTGCATGGAGACAAGAGTGTCCCAATTAACAATTGAGGCTCTACTGTACATTATTTGTATTGTATACAGGGAAATTTTCGCCCTCGTTTTATGTTTGGCCCTTTTGCCATCATCGTCAGTGGGTGAATTCAAAACAAGTCAAATTCACAAAAGTTATTCTTCTTGAAGAGAATTATGACGAGATTGGGAGAATTTAAGACGGAACGAAATTGTTTGCAAGTGCATTATGGTGAAAATAACATAGGGCGAAAATAAACCTGTATACAGTCCATCTTTGTTCTACTGTTATTTAATGTCTTTCACTAAAATGAAGACGTCACTGAATGCCAGCAAAGGATTTCTAATTTTGGTCCATGATCATAGCACTTATATATAAGCATATGTCAGCTGTTGATCATGTGACGGTCTATATACATGTACATGTACAAGTGTGTAATGCCACATACTTCAATGGCTCTATTATTCCCTCGTTTATACTAGCCAGTACCCTTTAGATGAATATGAAACTTTTTACTTGTTATACTGATAATCAAATTAATATTGAAATATCCTTGAGTGGAATGTTTAACTACAATACAAACAGACAAAGAAGTTCTATATATACAGAGGGTTCATGGATCAACCCCCAGTCCAGCACACAGCAATATTATCATCTAGTTACGGTAGTACATAAACTCAACGGGTCAATGAAAACTGATTTAGTCTTTCCAAGTGACTGACCTGTAAATACTTCAATACACACTCAAAACAAATTCTTTGCAGATTATATTTAGATCCCCATAACCTTAAGCCTTCCTCACTCTACCTGTTTTGATGACAGTTCATAATCACCTGAATGTACAGGTAATCCCTTCTCCTTTGATGATTGTTTACCTTTGACTTTTACCTGTAGTGTTTACCTTTATGGATCACTTCACACAATCAGATTTGTGTTACCTGTTAAGGACAGGTCATTCTCTAGATGACCATGCACCGTTTGACTTACCTTGTAAAACAAAAAGTTTGTGACACTTTCAGCAATGAATGATGGTCAAATCATGGAACGAAATGTACATTACCTATATACCATGTGCACCACTTCAGAAATAGCGGTTTTAAAAATGTTTAAACGAACTAACTTAACATGTAATTTCTTCACTGAACCATCCAATTATATAAATGTTCAAACATGTAAAATCCGTAAGAAAGGGCATAATTGTATACCTTGTCAATAACAACTCTTCCCCTGACTAAGCCTGTCTGATCAGAACAGTGAAACAAACTCTTCTCTTAACAAAAAATTAAATGACCCATACCTGGCGTGAAAGCTTCAATTAATGAAGGTATAGATAGGTATTGTACATGTGCATGTACCTGCATGGACATGATTGATACTGTCACCTGAGCTTTGACACGAGGTGATTCACAGGTAAAAAACAGTTCTGCCCACACATTTGTTAGTGTTCTTACTAATACTAGATTGTGACCTGTCTTGACAGACCACTGTCACGAGGAACTGCAGGTTTTGAGAGGCCGCCATCAAGAAAGGTTGTGAGACCAATGTTATCTGCACAAACAGCTTTCAAGAGAAGTCTCAGTCGTGAGAACCACTCATTCCCAAGAAATCACTAATGAAAGGCCACTTTCATGCAGCCATTGTCATGTGAGACCACTTTTATGGGATCATTGTCATGAGCCCAATTTCATGTGAGAACACTTTTATTGGACCTTTGTCATCTGACACTACTTTTATGGGACCAACGTCAGCTGAAACCACTTTCATATGAGACCACTTTCATTAGACCTCTGTCCTATGAGACCACTTTAATTGGATTATTGTATTAGAACTTAGAATACCAATTTCATTGGACCATTGTCATGTGAAACCACTTACATATTGTACATTAATGGATCATTGTAATATAACTTAGAATACCACTTTCATTGGACCATTGTCATGTGAGACCACTTTCATGGGGTCATTGTCATAATGGTCCATCTTCACATGACCATTTTTGGTCCATGTCATGAGAACACTTTCATGGGAACAATGTCCTGTGAAACCATTTTCATCACGTGAGACCACTTTCATGGGAACACTGTTAGGTGAGACCACTTTTATGGGAACACTACCATATGAGACCACTGTCATGTGAGACCACTTTCATGGAACCATTGTCATAATTGTACACTTTCACAGGACAATTTTTGGTCCATTTTCATGGCACAATTGTCATTTGAGACCATTTTCATGGGACTACTGTCATGTGTAATGAGACCACTTTCATTGTGTCATTGTAATAGAAGACCACTTACATGAGACCGGCACTGTCATAAGAGGCTTAGTATACTGTCATGAGAGTAGGCTGATCGCCTGTCTCAAGAGACCTGACTATCAAAGTCACTACTTTCAAGAAACTATTTTCATGAGACCACCTATCCAAGGAAATTGCTTTCACTGTCATGGAACCACCTGTCTTAAGTAACTATTCATAGTGGTTCACTTTACCATAACTGTTTCCATAGTTAGCCTGCAGCCAGTAAAACTATAAAAAGGTTTCGTGCAGGCAAATACCTCTGGATCAGTAATTACCCAGTGTGACCAGTGAAATGTACAGTTTTTGCTTTAACTTCAGTTCTCATACCACAAAATTTGGAGATTTCCTCTGGAAAGAGGTTAAATGGATTTGACCTACCAATTGTAAAATTGGGCAAATTGAAGATCTACCAAATTTATTTAGATTGTAAATTACAAATGTACATAATCCTAGTTTCAAAAAGACAGCCATAATTACTTGTCACTAGCCATTTTCAATCTTTCTGCCAAGACAAGACATATACTGCCAGGAACTACCAGACAGTGCCAGCCTCTCTGGCTTATAATCAAGTTTCAAAAACTTGGCACGGGCACGATTCTGCAACAGGCTTCGCGAATCAAATTTGTATGTATACATGTATATAATGTAGATCTATAGGTTATAGACATAGGCAATGACTGAGATTCCAAAATCTGTATTATGTTTGAACGCTACATAATCCAATCCTCTACTAAATTTAGACCATGCATTCTAGAAATATTTAATTTGTTCTTATTTGATTTATTGACCATGTCCTTAAATGCATTCCCAGGTCAGGCATTTTGTAGTAATGCAATTATAGGGATCACCTACCGGGTAAATCTTAATGTAGGTAGTCTACAATGTACATGTATATGATCCTGGAAAAAAATGCAAACCCCAATCACCACCATGCAGTAAGATCTATATAAATTTTTTTTAATAATTTGAACTTTGATTGAAAACCTTGAAACTTTCCACAGTGGCAGAACTCATCACTCTTAAAATATGCAACAACCATTTTATATTGAAAATCCAATAGTTCTGGGATACATGTATATGGCTTAAAAAATTTCACAAATTTTCTGTGACCCTGACCTTTGAGCCGACAACTTCACATGTAAAACTTTCCACAATGATGCAGTTCATTATTCTCTACAAATATGAAACAGTTACTATACCTCTTCACATCTTAAATTTCTCTGTAACCTTGACCTTTGACACAACAAACTTGAAAACTTTCCATGATGGCAGAACTAATCACTCTCTACAAATATGCAACAGTAACCATATATTGAAAGTAAAAGTTTCTGAGATATTTGGCTTTGAACATTTCAAATTTCTACGTATAACCTTTAAAAAATTGACCTTTGTCTTGATGAACTTGAAAACTTTCCACGATGTTAGAACTCATCACTCTTTAGAAATACATGTATGCAACAGCTAGTGAATAAGAAAATGTTGAAAACTGAATAGTTTCTGAGATATTTGGTTTTGATAACTTCAAATTTCTTTGTAATTCACACATCAATCATTTTCATAGTAAACCTGCTTCAACTGGGTTATCGATCATTACAACCATTCTAGCTCATAATTATGAAGTTATATCAAAAGTTATTGTTTAAGGATGAGACAGTAAAAATTGAGGCTCTGTGAGGACTGTGAGTGCCACATTAGGTTTTGGCATATGATAAAGATACAAGTACCTCACTTATTAGTTCAGTATGCGAAAAGTCAAGTATGAGTATCCCCTTGCCAGTAATTTGGTAGCATCTTCACATGAGTGAAAGATTCTTGAGTGGAACATTAAATAACAACATAACATGGACATGATATCTACCTGTACAGGTAGGCCTACCTGTACTTCAGTTCTCAATTTCCTTGTATCTATTTCAAGTGCAGTTTTACTCCACACATACCACTATCATTTGTCCAGGTGTAAATATCTACCTGTAAATGTCATCAGGTGAATTTAAGGAATTCAAAATGATTCAACAAAATATTTCACAGGTAAACAAACATGCACAAAATGGATCAACATTAACTCACCTTTGAGTAACATAAAAAAAGAAGGGGAAAAATTGTACACAGATTAACTGATTCATTCACGTGTAATAGTGAATGCTTGCAACACTTCAAAATGAGTACCAATACAGATAGGGATACTTGACAAAATGGAATTTGTAGAGAGTTACGTGTATTATACAAACTCGATCTTAAGTGTGATGATTAAATTACACTTGTCATGTGCTGATGAATGTTTTAAAATCTCACAAAGTGCATGAGCTGACACACTTGAAATTTATATAATATATGTATATATACTTTTCAACTTTTCTTAGTGACCCACTAGATATAAAGAATTTACTCGCCTTATGTGACCTTACATGTAGCTATAGCTACATGTAAATGTACCGTATGCCTATATACGGTGGAATATTTCACATGTACTACTTTTGTAATTATCTGCATTAAGAGGCATATAAATAATCTGCATTAAAATTCTCCAATAGAATGAGTAGAAAACTGAGCTACCAGATTTGAAATTGCATATACATGTACATGCATGTACTGGTAGTGGTGGGTCAAAATTGCGTTGTTGATTAACGTCCTACTCAAGAATATTTCACTCATATGGAGACGTCACCGTGTGCCAGTGAAGGGCGACAAATTTTGCCTGTGCTCGGCACTTATGGCCGTAGAACAGGGAGGGTCAAAATTACTCAAAGAGGGAGTTGCAATAGCAAAAAGTGACTGCATGAATATCAACCTTGAAATTCTAAGGTACATACATGTACAGTGATGCTTTTCTTTCCAATAATATTATTTAGTATCATATCCATCTTATTAAAATAGTGCTAAATCCTGAAACTGGAAACAAGTGTCCTCTGTTCTCAGAGCACAGCACTAGTCTGTACATGACTCTACTATAGGTGACAACATAAATACATGTACAGTCCTCTGTGGAGTAACACCTCAACTACATTGTAAGTACGTTTACATCTGGGGTGGAGTCATACCCTTGGGGGGTCCTCTATTATATTACCTGGACAGGTAAAATGTCACTTATCTTATCTATTTAATTGTAGCGACTTACTGTACCTTTATTGTCTCAGGACAAAAACAGGTAAACACAGGTGAAATCAGTACTATCAACCATGATAAAGAAATTCTCTCCATCTGTCTATACCTCTAAGCACAGTGACCTACACCTTTATAGAAACCAAATAAAAGAACAAAATTCTTCTGATATCTATATACTTCATAACACATCATACATTGCCCTAAGGTCAGTAAAAGGTGCAAATTGTTTTCATTTTTTGCTAAGGCCATCAACCACTGAAGTGACACGTCAAAAATTTATGTTCTTTCTGTTCATCTTGAATACCAGCACAGGGCTCACCCTGTAGGTAGCGAATTTAGTCATTGGCTAATTTTCCCAAGAATTGGCTACAAAAACTTGCAGTTGGCTGCAGAATTTTTACACAATTTAGTCATATTTTGGATCAATTCGGATATTTTGTGAAAAATTACTCACAAAAATGTGAAATTGGCTAAAAAAAAATTTGTTCCAGGGTGACCCCTGCAGCATCTAAAACTATTTAAAGCCTAGTTCACATCATCTTGCCACAGCCGTACACCTGTCTATAAGCAAACTTTTGAGGAAAATGAAAGAGTTCTGTACAACAGCATCAAGACCTACATGTAGGTACAATTTCCCAAAGCCGTTGGACTTTCCTCATGTCCAAAACTAAATTTTCACCCAGCACATTTTCTTTGCAATTTGGTGCTATTTATGCAGCTGGCAGGGCAGACATACAGATTTGTTGCAAATTATCTTACCACATCAAAGGGCAACCAAATCATAAGATCAAACAAATTGCAAGGCTGGTGTGTTACTTTAAAGCAGCTAGAGCTCAATGCCATGTGTCCCTGTCCAGATTTTCTACTTGAACAATGAACCATTGAAATTCAGAAGGTAGGGGTATTTACCCAAACAATCATGTAAATTTTTTTCAAGAAAAGGAATAACCTTTCCTCCTGTTTTTTAACCTGTATTTTATCGCTGAAGTTCAAATAACAGGTACAATGCCCTATAAGGAACTAGGATTGTATTGTATTGTTGTTCAACGTACGTCTCACTCAAGAATATTTCACTCATATGGAGACGTCACCGTGTGCCGGTGAAGGGCGACAAATTTTGTCTTTGCATGGCACTAATAGCCATAAAACAGGGAGGGTTAAAATTCTTTAACGTACAAAATACCTACTGTGACACAGGACCTCGGTTTTTACTATCTCATCCGCAAAACAGGGACGGCAAACCGCAGTGTGGTGCTGTGCGAATTTGAACCCCGGACCCTTTGATTCGAAATTGAACACACTTAAACCACTGGGCCATGGCATGGCTCAGTGGTTATAATTAACAAGTTTGCCTTCTGATTGTAGGATCAAATCCATGGCACGCTGCAGTTGGCTTTCTCTTTCTTTGGGATAAGACAATGAAAACTCAGATCCAGTGTCACAATCGGTTTTGGCAGATTAAAAACTCTGACTGCTCAATCGCTATGAATGCACAGTATAAGGAAAAATTGGTCATACTTTAGTCATTTCACTGGCATTCATGAGGTCACCATATAAGTGGAAGATTCTTGAGTGCATGGACAAAAAAAACCAAACAAATGTTTTAACAATACACCCATGTTTGTTTAAAGTATGATGTATGTATCATGTATGTACGTGCACACTTGCATGCATCCAACACACAACAAATGTACATCTCAAAGGCATTCACAACTATATGTAATCAATTATCATGCCTCTATTTGGAAAAAAAACAAAACAAATCTCATGTCTAGAAAATAATCAATATTTGAGAGAATTACGATTCTAAATTGACACAATGGCAGACAAAAACCGTTTTACATGCATGTATAAATCATCATGGGGGTATATGCTCTAGGCATTCAAAGCGGCTTAAAAGCTACAGTTGCCATATGTACCAGCATCTAAATCGATCTGCTCTATTAATTTGTTAATAAATATGCTGCATGTATTATGGACTGATTCAGTCACAAAAAATTCAAGAATCAATGAACCATCTTATATTTAGATTAATCATTTTCAGCCCTACTCTTTACTTCTGTAGAAGTGCTGGACGCCCCATTTACTTCAATTACGTTCAGCATGCAAGAGTCATTCAAAGTGGATTGTACATTGCAAAATTACATAAGTGAATCAGAGAATTAGTTACACTACAGTGAATTAAGAAGCTATACCCTCTATGGAATCATTTGATACCTCAAAATGCTGTGGACATATTACATGTAATTAATATAAATAAAATATTGTGCAGAAAATGCATATATTCACCAAAGGAATGTGTATTGCAAGATGCATGCATTTTCAGTAAAAGCTGCTCTAGCAAATTACCACCTGTATTTAAAGACCACCTGGTCACAAAGACCATTTTTTGCTATACCCAAAAGTACCATTTGTGTACAAATTAACCTCTATAAAAATACCACCTCCTATAACAATCAGTTTCTTGTCCCTAAGGTCACTGCATGTATACAAGTTTTATGTTATTCATAAAAAATTATTTTACATAACATGTATATTTAATTCATACCAATCTACAAGTATCATCACAAGGAGTACATGGGGTTGGGAGGCACAAAACAAATCAAATCTTGATACCATCTGTTGATTTTTATACTCATCTGACTTGGTAATTAAATTTGCCCTTTTACCTGCAGAAGTTTATTGCGTGGTATTTGCCAAAGTAAAAATAGAAATTGGGGTTCCCCCTGAACTATTTATATATGAACTGGACACTACAAAATGACAGAAAGGTGGTCTTACTCAATTGGCACAAATCAGTCAAAGATGTATTACAGAATCATGTAGGTCTATGACTATGTTATACAGTGTATTTATATGAGACAACTATCTATATAGTATATATTGAGAAGTATACTGGTATGTACATGTGTAGTACATATGTACATGTATATATACCACATTGTTGATCAACTTTGACAGGTACATATAAACCACATGCCATTGATCCTCTTTGACAAGAATAGATTTACCATATTGCTGATGCATATTGACAAGTACATGTTAATGTATACCATATTATTGATACATGTTGACAATATCATGTACCATATCATTGTTGACCTATTTTGACAAGTACCATATGTATTGCCAATCTTCAAGAATCATTTTGACAAGCATACTACTTACATGTAGTTGAGTTTTCCACATTGTTCTGCATTCATAAAATGTCAGTGTTTCCTATAGAGTTTGTAATTTATAAGTAAATTTACAAAGACAGTCATAAGATACATATAATTTATATCTTACATTTACAAAAGTTATGTACTTATATGCAGTAATCACTATTGATGCCTCAGTAAGTTAAGATACAAATCATATGATATGCATGCGCAGATCTACTGGGGGTGACCCGTCAAGGTTGTCCAGCCCGACCCCCTCCCTGGAACTGGCAAAGTATTTATCATCATTTGTCAATG
>JACSZP010044359.1:0-11223 GCA_016161895.1 Pinna nobilis | reverse complement strand
ACTCGAACTCGGATCTTCCGATTCGCAGTCGAACACGCTAACCACTCGGGCCACGGAGGCCCCGCTTTTATTAAGTAAACAACGATTAAAACATTAAAAGGATCCTCTCCCCACCTTTTGCAATTTATGGATTTATTTAAGTTTCTTTACGAATAATTAGTGATAAATTGCTAGATTATTTATAATAGCCATCCTACACGAAATAAAAAAGAAATGAATTTCACTTTTTCCTTCAGACATTACATTTGATAAGACAACAACGACCGGAAAAAGCAAGTGAGAAATAAACATTCCTCCTAACACTACTTTTGCTGAATATAGTAGTATGAATATTTATTGAACAAAACAATAGTCAGACAAAATCGTAAAATCTTAAATGGTGGAGAGATTTATGATTTCAGTTGGATTTTTTTTAAAGATAAAAATTTGTCAACGTATTGTTGACATGATATTTTATGTTAATCTGGGGAACCAAATTGCTGCCGTATACCGGGTTTTACGGCCTAAGGATCATAAAACATGTTAACAAAAAACTCGGTATACAAACATTATGTTGTAAACTATTATTGGTTTGTTTCTTTATTCAACTATTACTGATTTTGATGTGGTAAATAATCTATGCCGAATATCCTATTTAAGTTTGAACTTTATCTGTTTTTCAACGATAGGCAAAATAGTTTGTCATCGGTTGGCTCAATGATTGCATGCTGGGCCCTTGCTATTGGGAGGAAACCGGAGATAAGCCACGTGTCCGAAATGGCAACAACCGTACCATTTCACATACTCACCTGCCAAATCTATGAATCGAACACGGGTCGCATTCGGGAGAAGTGAGTGCGCTAACCGAANNCTCTCTCTCTCTCTCTCTCTCTCTCTCTCTCTCTCTCTCTGACACAAACACATCACATCTAGAGGTGAACAAATAACAGCAACAAAGATCTTTACATTTTTGCATTTGCAATGCTTTACTGAGTGGAATGTTCAATTACTTGTTCGATGGCAATTATTGAATCGTCTCTACCGAGTTTGATGAGTTTTGTATTTTTCAATTATTTCCATAGAAATTAAAAGGAATCGTAGCGGATTTGAGCGGTCTTCTCCTTTGCATCTGATCCCACCTCTTGAGTTTAGAAATACACGTTTGTCCATTATTCACTAGATTTGTACCTCGGTATGTGATTTTCATATGATGCTCAATAACATGCATTTCAAGGTCTGCAGGCTAGTTTCGGTGTTACGCTGTGGTTGGCCGTCCCTGTATTTCCGATGAGACAGTCAAAACCGTGGTCCTGTCTCACAGTAGGTGTTGGCTCGATCAAGAACCCTCCCTGCTCTACGGCAATAAGTGCCAAGCATAGGCAAAATTTAATGCCCTGCATCGGCACTTTTGGACGTCTCCATATGAGTAAAAGATTCATGAGTTGGACTTTAAATAACATTACAACAACAACACGTTTCTGTGTCGAAATGTTGACCTTCATAAGGCCTTGACGTAGTGACATTTGTTATACTTGCCGACAAGCTCCGTGTTACGGGACCTCGATCGTAAAGGATAGGAAATTTGGCCGTTACTTTTAATTCACTTTATTATTATTATTATTATTATTATTATTATTATTATTATTATTAGAAGTAGTAGTAGTAGAAGTAGTAGTAGTAGAATTATTATTATTATTATTATTATTATTATTATTATTATTTTTGTTATCATTATTATTATTATTATTATTATTATTATTATTATTATTATTATCGTACATGTATATTTTTGTTATTATTATTTTCATTATTTTATTGTTATCATAGAGTAAAAGTAGTAAAGTTTATAGTAAGTATAGTAGAAAAAAAGAGACAACACAAACAGCCATGAACACAACAAGACATATAAAACCGAAAAATAGAGTAACGCGAACCCAATCAAAAATGAGGGGTGAGTTCAGGTGCTCCGAAAGGGTAAGCAACTCATGCTCAGCTTGCTTGACTTTTCAAAATGGCGGCTTGTTCAAACCCCGTCCCAAAACTTGTAAATGATATACAGTCAAGCCTGTATTAAGAGACAAAAAGGGTCACATATGACAAGTGGTCTCTTAATTCAGGTGATTTATATAGGAAAAAAAATTTTGGGAACCACTAATTTACTTCACATAAGACAGGTTTTCATTTGATTCAGTAGGTTGGCAAGGCAGGTTGGATTGTACAGTCATGCCTATACTGAACTGTTTGCATTTAATGTATGTTCTGGCGAACCGGGAAAGAGAAATCGTTAAGTTATCAAATGAGGTGCTATTTTAAGTTCAGTTTATATTTTAATTAAAGAAAGTCAAAATCGTTATCAATTTTGCAATCCTACATGACTTTCATATAGTGACAGCTACAACGAAGAAGGTATTAAACTGAAAAAGTTAAACAAATCCAAAGATAATACAATATCTACTTCGTTGCAGCCGTAACTAGGCGTACTCATGTTGGAAAGAATATGAGCGCTCTTTTCCGTTCAGGATGCTACTCAAATGCAGGCGCTAGCGTTCGCGATAGCACTCTGCTATATGAACAAATCTCAGGACTGCACACAGTGTTAATTTCGCCCTTATGCGCCGGCAGACAATTTCTCTCCGTTTTAAATTTGCAAAATTGCGTCATAATTCTATTATCAATTTTGAATTCGCCGAAGTTTGAATTAACCGACGAGGGCGAACAGGACGGAAATAAAACGGGGGCGAAACTTTCCCTATACAATATATACAATACTCAATTGCATATCAAAATCAATTTCTTATGACGATATTGTTACCTACCTTTGTGTAGCTGTGTTCTGTTATCAGTAAATGATCGAAAATACCTCTTACAGTACATTACATAATGAACAGCCTGTTTATGATATTTTATATTTATACTACCAATAAATATATTTTCCCATTTCAGACAGATTTTGTCCTACAAAGGGGACATGCATTTTACGCCGACTATTTATTTATTTATTTATTTGCACAATTTGCACTTTCATTACACTGGCGTCCACCCGGGTACCTGCGGTCGTCAAAATGGCAGAGGTAATAATTATAGCAATAGTAGATAGGTCCTCTGCCAATCATGACAATTTATTTTCCCAAAAGAGGACGCGACAAACACCATAAATTACGAAAGGAAAAATAATTTTAAATCTAACTTGAAAGAAACAGAAAATAGGAATGTTTTACAGCTCGTGTAGCTTTGAATTGTGTTGGCTTATGTCTTAATTTCACATTGCGGAATAACGAGCAGATGGGTTGAAACACTGAGAATCAATTACGTACCATTGCATTTACAAGTTATGATATAAAATGTAAAACCATAAAAAGTGAAGTGCAATTAAACAAGACATAAAACGATTTACACACTCAAGGACAAACATTGCACGAAATTTTGCACGTGCATTGTCACGTAAAATGTGTTTAGAAGGGGTTACAGAAAATGTGTGACTTGAGTAAAGTCCAACTTGTCTTAGCGACCCACTTAATTAAAGAGCATCCTGTCTCATGTGACCTGAATGTGTGATTCCCAAGATGACTTTTTCCTAATTTTCCTAAATAAATCACCTGGATTAAGACACCACCTGCCGCATGTGTCCCTTTTTCCCCTTCCCTCGGACAGTCACAACAGGGTCGACTGTACCTGTAATCATCATCCAAGCAAATGAGTCATGTTGGTCGTTTTTGCTCATAGAATATTACTTTCAGATTTATTCACCATAAATGACACACACTAGTTTTTTTTTATGCAAATAAAAAAAACCTACGCAAAGGATTTAAAGTGTGTGTGAATGCTTCTGCTTTCTCCTCTATGAAGAATCAAATGAAGGTTCTACTTAATTTTGCATAATGGTAATAACCATGTGCTAGTAGGACCCTGTTGCTTAGGGGCTAGTGTATTGGCCTTCCGATCATAAGGTCGTGTATTTGAATCTTGTGTCACTTTAAATTTCGGCACATTAAAGACCTTCCCTGCTTTACGCCCATAAGTGCATAGACTAAATGTGTTGCTCTTTACTGCTAAGGTCAACCAGCTATGTATAAAAGTGAAACTTTCTTGAGTGAGACGTTATACAAAACTATCCACATTTCTACTGTAGTCAGACTCGATGAAGTTGATAACGAAACTCTGGTTTATTATGAACCGTTCAGTTAGCGTAGTGATCAAACCACGATGAGCAGTAGCCTAGTTAGTAGATTGATCGTTAAAACTCAGAAAGAAGAGTAAAAACTGGACCAGCATTCAAAAACCTAGCATGAGTACTGCTTTGGCATATTTCGCACACGTTAGCAACAGTGATATACCGTCAAATGCATACTGCACGTACTGCATGCGATCGTTAATCAGCTGATAAGTTCGGGTAGAAATCGCTCATAATTCTCCGAGTAATTTTCCATCCATACCGAATTAAATCAACATGCCTGCAGCAACTTATTCCTTTGAAACAATGATAGGATGTCTATCCAATTTCAACTTAAGTGACTGCTCCTCTCATTTTTACACTCATAAAGAAACTAAGCTCTCCGACATTTCGTGTCTGCTACTGAAACTGCCATCTTTGAATCTTTGTATTCCTCCGCGGAGTGCGGGACTATTTTGTGTTAAGAATGTAAGCAAATACAATACTATTTCATTTGAATATCTTGTTTTATTGTCTTAAATATTTTTAAAAATAATTTTGAAAACTACTTATTGATAATAAGTTCCACTGTGATTAAATTTTGTAGGACAAGAAAAATAGCACCGACCCGCTCAGCGCGGTCTTTCACTACTAACCCTATGGGAAAGCTAGCTGTAAGTCTCATTTGCCGAGGCTATTTGTGAAAAGAATTCACTAAAATGTAAACATAAGATTTAAATTATGTTATGTTTAGGTAAATGGGGTTATAAACCTAAATGGGCTGGCACAAATTTTAAATGAACTGCTTGCTAGCCCATTTAGGCTCTTAACCCCATTAACCTTAACATACCATATTTCAATTCTTAAATACAACTAACCACTTAACTACATGATAGTGTCAGTAAACGTAAAATATGTTTAGGTGAATCACACACCAAGTATTGCTGACACTCTCCTATACATGTATAGATGGGTCGGATTGTAGGATAATCTCTTCGAATCGTAAATTTGAAACTACATGTATTTTGCGCAATTAAATCTTAGCTAAACCTTGACCTTGAAAGAAGGCAGAACTTCCTTTGTTGTATTTCTACTTATCTCTTTTTATGAGTTTCAATATACATCATCATTTGGATTTGCATATTATGCAAACTTTAGTCTATGACAGGTGTTACATATATCTTTTATTTACCTGTGGTGTATACGATAGACAGCACATTGTTTACATATGGTAAGTAACAATGTATGTTATAAAATTTAAATCAGCTTGTTTCAGCTTTCTTGTGTTAATGTAATTTCTGAACAGAGAACCGTCTAGGTATGTAGTAAGATTGTTAGAGGAATCTAAATTTTAGATATGCATTGATTCATTGTTATTCAACTATTTTATGTTCCTTTCATCAAAAACTTAACCACGGCCTAGGCATTTGATTAATTACTGTTTTCACATCACTTTCAACAATAATTTAATCATGGCTTCACTCGCTTGCTTGGTTGGCTGGTTATATTGTCGTTTAGCGTCCCTTTAAGGAATATTTTAATTATATGGAGAGGTAAGCATGTGCCCGTGAAGGATGACGTTTTGCGCATTCTTGGCACTTCTGATCGTAGAACTGGAAAGGTTCTTTTACGAGCCTACACCTAGTGTGATACGGGACATTGGGTTTTTGAAACGTCTCCTCCGAAAAGCATGAACAGTCAACAGCATTGTGTCTTGCATTCGAAACTTTCGATCAGAAGGCGAACTTCTTAACTACTTGGCAACGGCTATACCGGATTACTCGTATTATACTACAAATTGATCTCAACTCGAGTCAACAAATAGTGTTTCAAAACTCCGTAACCCAGCTACCAAATTCAGAAATCTCTTCTTCAGTCTAATATACGATTTCGGTTGATTGTTTCCATTTCTTTATTGTCATTGCTTTTATGCAATTTTATTTCAGGCATATTGATGAAAAAAATCATCTTGTCAACTAGCCTACCTTAGTCATTCTTATTCATTCGCCTTCGGCTTCTCAGGGTATTTATATCGCATATTTCCGTGCTGTCCGGCAAGGTACAGACTATTATACTCACCTTTAAAGAGTTCAATATCATTGACCCGTATCGGTGGTATATAAGGCCTAGCACGTGGCGGTACTGCCATCTTTTTCCGTGAGCAGGCAAGTATACACGCGTGTTTTGTATTTTTCCAACACCGTTTAGGTTTTCTATTTCGTTGACAGTTTATTTTGAACTCTAGAACGATGTTCTGAGTCATCTTATACAGCAGTCATTGCTTGAACTGTATATTTATTCTGTCAAACCGAAATACTCATAACCTACAGGTGTTGTTGACATACAAATTCCGGTTTTGGTGTATACGGTTTTACTAATTGCCTAGCTACTCAAAAGAACGTGTTTTTACTGAATTCTGTGCTCTGACGATGTCAGGCTGACTACATGATTTGAAAAGAATTCTGTTTCATACATTTAAATTTTTCATTATCTTGTTCTTGATTTATTTACTGAGTATTTGAATATGTCGGAAAATCCTGATATTCTGGATTTAGTTGTTGACGAGTCAGAAGACTCCTCTATAATTCCGACGATAATAATGATGAATTAGACTTGTTGTTTGATAAAACACAACTGCCAGTTTTGCAGGCGCAAACTTGGTATTCTATTTAGCATTCATCACTACATGCATGTTATACTCGTGTATTTGATGACGAAGTCACTGAAACTACACAAGAAAAAGGGTGCAACTAAAAACGCAAATCACCCGTTAATAAGGGGTCTATTCTAAAACCCCAAGACGTGGCAAAAATAAGACTTGCTTCAGTAGTTTAGATTTACAACAGCTCAAGCCACAACTTGATACTAATGCCTTAGGGCTTGTGAATATCATGCTTACATTGTCTGATGCTGTTTTGTTTTTATTACCAGACAAAAAACTCAAAATTTTACTCTAGATGCAGGGTTATCTAGAATTTCTGCCTAGCCTCCAGGTAGACCCTCAAATAACAGAAGTATTTATTATTGAGGCTCCTATTACATGTACAAGTGGAGTCCCACCACTGGTCACAGTAATTGATACTAATGAGTATGAGTTGTTTCCCAATACACAAATGACATAATGTATGATCCTGGTATGTTGCCAAATCATAATTTATATACTTTTCTGAATTTTTTATAAGGTTTATTAGCTGACGACTCTATTTCATTTGAGTTTGTTATTCCATTTGAGTTTGTTACTCGGAATTATCCCATAGCTAATAGTTGCAAAAAAGAGAGTTTTTATGTTCCAAATGAAGTCTTTGACTAAGCTATGGAAGTTCAATATATAATCACAATACAGTGTAAATGATGAAATATACAATGTAGTGGGTACTCCCACAGAAGCCGAGGAGAAAATAAGTCCTCAGGTGTTTGATAGACTTACTGCAGCTGTTATACTGCTGCTGTTACTAAATGTTCAGTCAAAGACTCTATCGAATCAATTGTAAAGAAGTCCATGTATTCTAGACCTAAGAATTGTAGGCCTATCATTTATGTGCACTTAGAGTCAATTCTGAAATTTTAAAATATATTGAATTGCAAGCACACATACAATACTTGGTGTTACAATATATTCAAAAATCCATTGCAATAGATTTGATTTCTATTATTCAGTCAGTTGTTCCACCAAACTATGAATTTAACAGTACTGGAGTCAAAACTGCCTTCACTGGCTCTTTATCACTGATAGACCATACCCAATTTTATCTTTCTCAGTGGCACAGTTATAATCTGGAAACCTTTTATTTATGACAAGCATAAGGATATTTGTAACAATGATATTACTCTGATAAATCAGCTTTTTTGGCTGACTGTCATAATAGCGCTTTAGAAAAGTTGGGTGATCCATCTATAATTCCAATAGCGTTACCCACTCATCTGTGTATGTCTTACCAGAGTTCTCAATTTAACCACAGGTGTGGTTTAAATGACATTGCTCCTGCTGGTCACTCAAAGTCTCAGTGAAACGATAATCAATTCTCCCCCCCCCCTCCCCCATTACTTGACAAAAAGGAGTGAGGAATAACCATTTCAAATGGAAACTATAAACTTCCTAAAATGAGAGAAACTAACATCTGATGAATGGTTTCTTCAGTTAGTCAAAGGGTATAAAATAGAATTCATGTCTAAACCCTTTCATAGTAAAATTTCATATGAAATTCTGTGTGATAATAATCAGATTAAAACGGTTGATAACCAAGTACAAGAGTTGCTTATTAATAGAAGCAACTGACACTACTACTATTTCTGCTAATAATTTTTTATCTAATATTTTCTTGTTCCCAAACAGAATGGGAAACTGAGACCAGTAATTGACCTCGGGTCTTTAACTCAGCTTGTTGAATATCTCCATTTTTAACAAGAGAATCTGAATCCCTTTTTAAAATATTATTCAGGAAATCTATGTCTGTACTTCTCTTGATTTCTGAGATGCTTATTCTAGTGTTAGTACTGAACAATTACAGACAATACATGTATCTGTTTTTCTTGGCGAGGCCAACTTCTCAATCTAATGTACTTCGTCCTTTTTGGTCTTGCTTCAGCTCCAAGAATTTTCATTTCATTATTGAAGCCAGTTTTGCTTCTTTCAGGCAATGTGGAAGTATATAGATCATTCTTTCTATATGTTAAGTTTTGATCATTGTGGAAAGGAAGCTCAGATAATGACAACCAAGCTAAATGATTTGAGATTCATTATTAAAACCACAGCGATCAGCGCACATGGGATTCACATTGTGGATTATGATCATGTATATTCAGCCAATAAGCCTAAAGGGGGCTTTACTGTGGCGCAACCTACTGTGGGAAAGAATCTTTGTTTCATTACGACCCGCTATTTATTTCTCGAATAGCGAGCTCTTGGCAAATGATGTGTTCAGTACTTCACATATCGAAAGAAATTTTGACATTTACTTTAGACGCTAAAAATTGTTCAGTTCTATTGTAGTTTATCTCAAGGAAAATGACGTCAGTGAGCAGCTTCCTTGAAGACGTCATCGATAAATGCGGCGGATTCGGCCGGTACCAACTGCTGCTAACTACATTTGTGTTTAGTATTAGCGTACCTAT
Source organism: Pinna nobilis (assembly GCA_016161895.1). Lineage (NCBI taxonomy): Eukaryota > Metazoa > Mollusca > Bivalvia > Pterioida > Pinnidae > Pinna > Pinna nobilis. The sequence continues at coordinate 1,982 of JACSZP010044359.1, read as the reverse complement.
GATATGGACAATGCTGATGATGTCATTTGCCGCGGCTGAACCTGATTGGTTGTGTGTCAGCGAATCATCACAGGGGAACCAGACCAGTTATTTTCAAAATTGTAACCCTCTGAATACATCGCACTGTGTTTCTTACAACTTCGATGACACCATGTCTACGGTCATTAACGAAGTAAGACATTATCAAATTACTCTGAGAATTTTCTCAAATTCTACTGAGAAGGTTATGGTAACGAATAATAACCGATCTCAATCTTTTTTATTAAAGCACAATAAAGAGATGGGTATAATCGAACCCTTCGATTTTCCAAATTATATGCCTGGTCGAAATCCCCAGAAAAACTCAAGCTCAGACTCAATACTCAGCTCAACTTTTTTTTCCTCATTTTTGAATTGAATACATGTAAATTGATCGTTAAATGCAACTCGGCATGTTTATTTTCATCAAAATATCGGTGACAGTTTGTGTTTCTTTTTGGTATGTAGTTAATTACGCCCAAAACAAATTTGAGAACGTGTTCAAATCTTGAGTATTATTATCAACGTCTTTAACAAAACTTCTTGCTGTTAATTGCTGATAAATCCAAACTATTACTGATATTTGAATAACCTTTAACCTTAACATTAATTTACCTGTATTTAGTTCAAAATCGAGTTAAAACTGTTGAGCTGAGTATTGAATTTGAGCTTTAAATTTTCTAGTAATTTCGGGCCGTAGTGCGTAGGCGGAGTAAGCAGCCCCTTTTCTACCGGGCATACCCGACATGGGCCCTGTATGTTAATCTGGTAAGCTATATAATCCTTAGTAAAAATCAGTGTGTGAAAAACGGCCTTACAACTGGTACCCAATACGTCAGCCAGCAGACGACCAACCGACAGACTGTATTGGCAAAAAAGACCGTTATAATGACCATAAAATGTACGAAATACTGACTATAACCGAGGCTGGTGGGAATCCGTATACTGTCAACTTGTTTGTCGCTGATGAGTAGTCAGCTTGCTGCTAACATCTGTTGTTGTTGCGTTGTTGTTTAACGTCCCACTCAAGAATATTTCACTCATATAGAGACGCCACCGTGTGCCGGTAAAGGGCGACAAATTTTGCCTGTGCTCGGCACTGCTTGCCGTAGAGCAAGGGGGTTCTTTTACGTGCCAACACCTACTGTGACACAGGACCTCGGTTTTAACTGTCTCATCCGAAAGACAGGGACGGCCAACCGTGGAGTGGCGCTACGGGAATCGAACCCCGGACCCCTCGGCTCGAAGTCGAACATGCTAACCACTCGGCCACGGAGGCCCCAATTTCTTTTACATAATTGAGGGGACAATTGTCTTTGGCCAAATGGTTAGATCATCACACTTTCAACCATTCAGTGTCTTGCCTCTAATTAGTGCAGGTTCATGACTGACTGGAACCTAGCTGATTATATAGGAAGGTTTTTAGTTAATATGTGGAAGGCTAGATGGTCTCTCTAGAATAATAAGTGTAAATACTGGATGAATTTTACTTTGCAGTGATATTTCCTCATGTTCTATCGTAAATTCAGTTGGTATTACATGTTTGATCTTCATGCTTTAAATCTATAATAGGAAAGTAGAGCAAAATGACCCCCCTAACAAAAAAATTACCCTTCGCATATATGTACATTTATTGCTCTGTAACTATTGCCCCTAGATTCACAATCTCTATCTAAACTTCTCTTTCTTACTGCAATTGATATTACACATGTACAGTCATACCTGTTACAAGAGACTATTAAAGGGAAGGAGCAAGAAGGGTCACATATGACAGATGGTCTCTTAATTCAGGTGATTTATATAAGAAAAAGCGAATTTGGGTACCACTCATTAAGGTCACATATGACAGGTTTTCCTTTATTTCATTGGGTTGCTAAAGCAGGTTATACTGTATATGGTAAACATCTTAGATTTTATCATGATCTCTCTTCTTTTCAGCAAGCTTGGGAGAAAAGGATTTTGAA